>BOSO01031918.1:3364-13446 GCA_018403395.1 Gorsachius goisagi | reverse complement strand
GGGATCCTTCGCTCCCAGCTGGATGCTTTTGTCCTGGCAGGAGGAGCTCTTGACCGGAAAGCGGTGGCTCTTCTCCGGATAAATACATTCTTAAAAAAAAGATTTATTCAAGGGTATAATGAATTCGGTGCCTCTTAAATGTGACAGTGGGTAAAATACATCGGCCTTCTGCAGGCTTAAATGTCATCTGTAAAGATCAGGCTTTCTCTTCCCTCCCCCGCGCTCCCGGGCCATCCTTTAGTTTACTGCTTGATTTTAGAGCCTTGGGGCAGCAGGGCTGGCGTGGCTGTGGGGACAGGGCAGCCCCGTATCCCAAATCCCTGCGTCCCCAAGTCCCCGCATCCCCAAATCCCTGCACCCCTCCATCCCCAAATCCCTGCATCCCTCCATCCCCGCCTCCCCAGGCACTGCCCAAGCCCAATGATGGGGAAGAGAAATCAGGGGAAGGGTTTGGGGGGAGAAAAGCAGAAGGCAGGCGGCACGCAGGGGTTTCCCGACGCTGGTAACGCATTTCTTTTCATGCTTACGTCAGCAAACCAGAACAGAATTACATCTCAAGGTAAACTTAGAGCCGGCAAAAAAATAAAGCTAATGACAAACCAGCCCAGAAACCAGCCCTCAACCTCACTCAGCGCAGATGTGACGAGAGAGCTGGGCAAGACCTGAGAAATTACTGTAGAAAAGGGGCGCTTCAGAAACCAAATAAACTGTTCCAAAGACACAAAGAGTTACCCCGAGCAAGCTGGCATTGATGGCAGGCACCAAACCAAAATAATAACGCGGGTACCCTGGCGTCGGCAGTGCCTGCTCTGCACCCGCCACCCTCGGCGACTTCGCCTCCATGAGATCCTGCCTCCTCCTCCTCCTCCCCCCTCGCCAGGCTGAGACACTGCCCTGCCAAAAGCAGCAGGAAAAAAAAAAAATATGTTTTTCTTTCAGATTATTGAACCGACTGTACTAAAAACTTTACATTTAACATGCATGACCTGCTCCATGCACCCTGCTCTGGCAAACTGGTGGGACATCTTGCACAGCCAAATCACTGGGGGGGAGGAAACACCGGGGGCCAGCTGTAAATGCGAGGGGAAAAAAAAAAATAAAATTAATCTGGGCATATAGAATATGAACTGATTTTCTCATCTTGGCTAACAGATTTTAAATCTGATCAGGAATGAGCTCTGGGAACACGAGGCGCTCGGGTGCTGCTGGGGCCCTCCCCGGCTCCGTAAGGGAAGGGCGACGCGTGCCGCACGCCCCCGCAGGCGAGGGGGCCACGAGCCCCCGTGCGCTGCTACGATAAAAACCTGCCGCCGAACACGGCGCTTGTCGGAGCTCCGTCTAAAGGTGCGTTGTAGCTTGCTGCTTCCTAATTACCTTGGATGTTCTGCATAATTTGGGGGTTTAATTTCAGATGGGAAAACACCACAAACTCGCTAATTAATCACTGTTTAACCCCGGCGTGCCAGCTGAGGCACACGCTCCGCCGCGCAACCTCTCCTCTCCACGGGAAATCGTCCCCCGAGCTGAGCGCTGGGGCAGCCTCCGGCACAGCAGCTGAATTTGGGGGAGATTTCACCGAAACCCCTGGAAAATCAAGGCAGGGGAGAGCAAGGAGCCGCATAACCCGATTTTTGGCTGTGGCAGCGGCTGCTCACCAGCCCCAGCCCCTGCAGCGCCGTGCCCGGCCCCGGCGGAGGCTGCCCGGGAGCAGAAACTGCCGCCAAGGTGACGTTAACCGCTGATTGATGGACTTCATATTTCAAAAGCCCACGAGCTGCTGAAGAAAAAATGTTTAGAGAATCCAAAGGAGCTACGAGTACCAGCGGGGCTGTGGGAGGGGGTAAAAATAATAAAATAAGAAGGCAAAAAGAAAGAGGAAGGAGCTGGCGGTGGCGAAATGGCTGCGGGCTCCCCGGCTGGCCCCGGGGCCGGCTCCCAAACCCACCACCCCGGGGCCTCCTTCCCAGGGTTTCCAGAAACCTCCGTGAGCTTGGGCACCCAGCCCTTCTCCCTCTGCCCCTTCCTAATTTTCCCCCCCCTTCCTTCCCAGTGGGAAACATTCTGCTGCCAGAAGCCAGGGAACGATGGACACGGCTGGACTGGCGATGAGGACAGGAGCGTGGGCACAGCCCGGCCCGATGGCCACCGTCCCCATCCCGCGGGCAAGGGGCACAGCAGAGCTCGGGGGGGAGTCCCCGTGACCCACGGATTTGGATGGCAGAGCGGGGTCGGGGCGGCTCCAGGCTGCGTGGTGCAGCCCTGGTCCGGAGGCGCATCCTTCGGGGGAGCCCCTGGATACTGTGGCCGGTCCCTCGCGGTGCCCGCCGTCCATGCCACGTGCCGCCAGAGCCCCGGTAAGCCGTTCATGCCCCTCCGTGCAGGTCATCAATCCTCCATCAATCATTTTTTCATAGAGTTGGAAGATTATAGCTTCTTATACGCTACCTCCAGTCCAGCTCGTCACGGGAAGGCTCCGGGGAGAAACGCGCAGAGATGCATTAAAGCCATCCACCACTTTCTCCATGGCAACTGGGACCGGTGCGAATCCCATCAGCCCTGCCCGGAGCGGGATGAGAGCTCCTCCGCAGTTCTTCCAGGCGCCCGGATAATGGCAGAGAGAGGGAAAACCTCTTCATTAGCTCCAGATGCCTCCCAACTATGAACCACGATAACGCTTGATTAACGCCGGAGCGTTCACCGCTCGTGAAATACGCTCGTCTGAGGCTCCCCGGCAATGCGCGCCTGCCCTGGCCTTTCCCTATTTATATATTATTTATTATTTATATATTTTTAATTACTTATCATTCTTATTTATTTTATTATTTTATATATATTTATATTATTTATATATATTTTTATTATTTTATATATTTATATTATTTATATATTATATATATTTATATATATTATATATTTATATAAAATCTACATTATGGCGCAGAGGCAGACCCCGAGTGCTGGGGGAGAGACGCGATGGGGTCGGGCAGCGAGCGATCGCAGCTGCACGCGGGAGGGACACCGCTGAGTTGCCTGACGAGGATAGAACGCGAGCGTATTTATCGCCATGCGTAATTAATAACACCATTATTAATTTCAAAATTCTTGATCTTTCCTTGCTCTGCCGTCCTCGGCGTGGTCGGGAGCCTCCAGACAAGGTGGGAGGGGGAGCTCCCGCAGCAAGGAGCAGATTCCCAGCGTTTGATGCCAAAAGTCACAGCCAGAGCGGGCGCTGGAAGGGCTTTAAAAACAGCTCGAGGCTCGCGTGCGCGCAGACGACGCTGAGCGAGAGGGGTGTCCTACATTTCCCGGCTCGCTTAATCCCTGCCGACAAAATCCCCACTCCTCCTCCCGGTAGGTGAGCTTCCCGTTCCATCTCCGAGAAGACCCTTTCCCGTAATTAAGGGCTTTGCCCTTCCCCAGCAGCCGGCTCGCCCTGCTGCGGGGCAGTTTTCGGCTTCCCCGATGCGGGGCACCTCCCGGGCTGCAGCACCGGAGCCGGGTTTGGCCACGGCAGCGAGCAGGTCTCCACGGGGAACTGCGTCGAGCAGGGTGGTGACCTCGGCACGCCGCCGCGTCGGGCGCAGGAGGCTCAAGGGGGGCGAGGGTAGGCGGAGCGGGGCTTCGTTGTCCACCAAAAGCCTTGCTCTCCCAGGAAAAGAGCTTGTCCGAACCGCTGTAGCGAATCTGCAATTTTATTTCTACTCAACCTACCGCCAAACTGCAGGGGAGCCAAGCCCTTTGAAGTCTGCCATGTCCAATCCATTATTAATCACCGTAAATCTGGTATAATCTCTACAAGCACATCCCGCTCCCTACAAATAGGCTGGTGCCAACGTGCTCCAACAAATCCCACGTCAGGGCTATCGTGTCCGCATTCCCAGCAGAGAGATTTAAACAAGAACAGCCTCTATTTGCTGCAGTCACTTTTGGTTTGGCAGACTATGCTCCAATGTGTAAGAGATTTCGAGCTCATGGAAAGGCCCGGATTCACGGCATGCTGGCTTCCCAATGCTTTTTGGTTCCTAATAATCCCTGGGAGGCGTTAAGTGTCTCTACCTGGGTTCCTAACTTCATGCCAGAGCAAGAAAACGGTGTTCTCCTTCCCACCCAAGACTTTGGGATGTATTCTGCAAGTTCCATTGAGAAGAACCCAGCGTCGCTTCCCCGTGGAACAGAATCGACTTGCTGGTTTCTCTGGCGAGCCGGGATGGGCCACGGAGACAGAGCGGAAGGACGCGCGTAGACGAGGAGGGCTCCCCACGGAGCGAGGGCTTTCACGGGCCAACGCACGGCGGAGTCGCTAAAGCTCTGTGCCTGCCACCTCGGCGAAGCGGACCCTGAGGGTGAAGGTAAGGTTTTCTGAATCTCTCCCCTCCAATGAGTTTTCCTACAGGGAAACGTCTGCCGCTGGGCGCCTGGGAGGAACGGCGGCGCTGCCGGGGGCGAGGGGGCGCCGGCTGCAGGGTGGCCCACCACACCGACAGCCTTGGCAACGAAAGGCTTAAAGCCACGGCAAACACGTGATGACTCCGGGAACTCCCGAAATACCCGCGGGGATCGGCGCTTTGCTTGTACGCAGTCACACGCTTCCTCGGCCGCCCGCAGTGGCAGGCGATGCCCAGACACAAGGCTCGGCTTTCGGGTGGACCAGCTCCCCGCCGGCAGGAGAGGCCAACCAGCCAAAAAACCCCAAGGTAAGAACAAGCAAACAAGTTCAACCCCTAAATATGCCCTGGCCAGGAAGAATCAAACGCACGTTAAGAAAACCGACCCCCAAACTGCCCAGGGGATACACGACCCGGGGAGGTTTATACCCTGAGCCGGTGCCGGGTATGAACGGGAGCTGCGCCCATGAACGGTCGCCGGGGGTTTCTCAGCTCTTCCTTCGGCTCTGGTCCATACTGGGCAGCCTCCTCCTCCGCGAGCACCTGGTGATGTTTGTTTTGAGCAAAGCCCAGCTCCCGGAGCAACCGGGAAGCTCTGAGGTTTGATAGAGGCTCCGAGGTTTCCCAGATGCCTGCAACTTTTCCTGCATGAGTTTGCGGCTTCGACGTGCCGCTCGGCGCACGCCAGCCTCCTCCGTGCAGATGCCAGCGCCAGGAGCCCTTCCCGCCACACTGGCAAACATCGGCACCCAACAGCTCTGGCAGCGCGGCCGCCAAGGAGCCGGGAGGGAGCCCGGGCTGCTCCGGCGGGATGCTCCAGGGCATTCCTGGGACCGGGGCACAGCAGCCGGCCCCGGGGATGCTTGGCCCCGCTGTAACCCACGGGGCTGGCTGCCAGCCTGGGAAGGATTTGATCACCAAGAGGCCGACCCCTCCTCCCCTGATAACCAGCGGCCTCCGCCGCAGAGCCCGGGCAGCGCTCGTGACAGGGATGGAGCTGGCCCCTGGCTGAGGACGCGTGCCCTGTGCCTGGAGGNNNNGATCTTAAAGGGCTTTTCCAACCAAAGTGATTCTCTGATTCCTCGATGCCAGCACAGCCGACGGGCAGAAGGAGCCCCCAAGGCTCTTAGTCCAAACCCCAGCTTGGTTTCTCCCTCGCTGACAAACGAGCTGGAGCTCCAAAAGCGACTTCGTCTGGGAAGAAAGATCCGAGCGCCCGCCGCCAGGGCTGAGGCACGGAGCCCAGCAGAGGCTGCGGGGTCGCAGCTCCCGGGCGCTTGGGTTCCGCTTGACTGCCCGGGCTGGCGGCTGGCGGGGGCCGGACGCTCTGCGAGAGGAGCAGCTCTTCCCTGCCAAGGGCTCCGGCCAGAAAACGCTTTTTCCCCTCTCCCCTGACGCTGCTCATTAATTTTGTTTGGTTTCTTTTCCTAAAGCTTCTGCTGGTTCCCTAATTAGGGTGCGATTAAAAGAAAGAAGGAAAACCGGAGGCACAGAGAGTTCAGCTGGGTCCCCAGCGTGGGCAGCGGTGGCTGCCAGGGTGCCCAAGCCCCTCTTTAGCGCCGACATGGGCAGCCAGGGCACGGTGCCTTCGCCTTCCTCCTCCTCCTCCTCCTCCTGCCAACACAGCTCATTCAGCGCCTCGCCCGCGTTGATAAACCAGCAATAAAAATGCACGGGGAACTCGAGTCGGATCGATTTATTTCAATATTTCTGACACAGCTGCCGCAGAGGCAGAGAGCAGGGGAACCAACAACGCAATTTCCGACCAGAGAAGTGGCGAGGTGGCGGGCATAAATTAGGCTTAAATGCCACATAGATAACGAGGCTGCGTCCGCGAAGATTTATCTCTCCTCTTCTTGCCTTGAAAACGCTCCGAGGCAGCCATCGGATGCGGGAGCTGTCACGGCGCAACCTTTCCGATGGGATCAGGCCTCACCGCTGGCGTCTCCCCCGCCGATGTGGGGACGGAACTGGGGTGCCCGAACCACCCGGCTGGCAGATCTCCGGGGGGGAAATCACTGTACTGCGCCTTTCCCACGGGAGACGCAGGCACAGAAGTGTCTCCCTGGGTGTCGGGACCCTGGTCCCCTGCCCCAGCGGACGTGGCGGGATCGGGCGGGGTAATTAAACCCTCCCAGATCTGAGAGCTGCTGAACGGCGATGGGAACGGGGAGAGCCCCGTCGGAGCCGCAGCACTGCCCCGTCCGCGCAGGCGGCGAACCGGGCACATCGGGAATCTCGGGGGGAATAAAAGCCGTCATTTGCCTGCTAAAACACCTCCACTTACAGCGGCGATTTCCCCCTTTTAGCTTCCTCGGTTACGCAGTTCCCAGGATGAATAACGCCACGAAGCTCCTCATCGGCGATTCGCATTCAGAAATGTGACAGGACTCCTGTTTTTTTTGTTTTTTTTTTTTCTTCTCCTAAACCCACACGTTCTCTCCAGGAGCCTTTCCACTGGGACACCCAAGCACCCACTGCCAACGGCTTCTGCTGGCAGCTTTCGAAAGGACTGTCTGACCGCGAAGGCCTGGGGCGGGGGGGGGAACGTCTGCCCGTGGCAATGAACCCCCTGGGCTGCGGCGTGAGCCTCCAGAGCGTTTTAGTGTTTCGGATGTGAAGAAGTCACGGCCACGCTGCTCGACACGGTCAGATCGGTCAATAAAATAACGGGAACGCATTTTCCTGACCGACACGAAATCCCGTATCCTCGGCAGCGATCGCTGGGCTGTCGGCCGGCCGGCCCGCCCCCACTGACGCTAACGGACTTTTGTGTCTCTAATGATGCCCCCAATTATTGTCCCATGGCTCAGTTGCTGCCTGGCAGCTTTCCTGTTTGCTGAAATTAAAACACATTCTCTGCATTAACGGGATCTCGCAATAAGCAAAGTAGCTCATGGGGGGAAAACCCACGGCCATCAGCCCGGCTCTGGGATCTGGAAGCAGATTGCATGGATCTGAATAACCTAAGGCTGCATTTAATTTTAAAACGTCCTCTTGCCCGAGGAGGGAAGCAAAACAAAGCGCAAGCTAACCCAAGGGTCCCTTGCGGGGGGCTGCCTTGCGGAGACGGCCTCGCCGGGCGCCCCTGCACCGGAGCAGCAGCCCGACCCAGCAGGGACGCGAGCGCGCGCCCGGTCTGCGGAAGACCGGACTCCTGACAGCGACCAATATGATCTCCAGAAGCCATTTATTACACCCTTGCATACAGCTTTTATATTCTTCCACATGGCCACGTAGACTTTTCTAATTTGCACACACTACTGTCTATCCAACCAGCGTATGAGCCTCCAGCTCACTCATTGCTTATTTCATTGTCGTCATCTTACCCTACTTGTGGTTACTACTTCTCTACTCTAGCAACTAAGTTCCGTATACTAGCTAAACATTTCCCCTTTAACAGCATTCCAACCCTATCAGGACTTGATGTCCTGGTTCTGCTAGGAATGTATCCACACCGGCCGTGACGCGATGCCCGCCGCGCCACGATTCCGCGCTTTGCTCACCGGTTCCCGTCCTGCTCCTGCCTCCTCCCAAGCTGCCCTCCCAAGGGAGCAGCCCCGATGCCAGCCCAGGCTGGGCAGCGACGTCCCCGCTGGCTGCCACGTCCCCTGCAAGGGGGAAAAGCTGGCGCTTGTCTGCCGTGGGGCGAGGGCAGGGCTCGCCCGGGGGCTGTGCCGTTACCCCTCACTTTGTGAGATATTCCTGCCTTTCTCCTCCAAGGCCCGAGCCATGCAGAACCGGGGGGAGATGCACCCTTCCCTAGGCTTGCAGGTGCTGTGCTGTGCGGAGGAGCAAGGCTGTTCTGCTCTGGAACAACACGGAGAGAAGGGAAGAGGCTGGGAAAGCCCTGGGAAGTACCTTACCCTCTGGTGTGGGAATTTATAGCTTCACCCTCTGCCATCAAAGCAGCTTCCTCTGCAGCTGAGTGTGATTTCCCAAGGGAGCAAAGCACCCACCCACCCACCCCGGCCGATCCCGCTCCACAGCTGGGCAATCGTCAGCCTCAGGCTGCTGCGGGACGGCTTGGCCCCGGGGCGGGGAGGGGGATTTCTACCTGCAAAGGGTCCCATGTATAAAATGACATGGAATGCTTTGCTTTCTGTGTCCACTAACACATAAGTAACCTATAAGTAACCTATAAGTATATATAAGTATATATAAGTATATAAGTAACGCACACAATCTGCTTAACGTAACGTACCCCTCCCCATCTGCATTTGCAAGGGTTTATCAGTGTTTTGTCACCCCCCATCTTCCAGCCAGCCCAAGGAAACCGGCTGGGTTACCCTTCGCCCCGACGCCCCCCGTGCCGCACCCCGGCTCCCAGGCGCACGCGACGTAAAGCGCGTTTCGGAAAGCGGCACCACAGCAAGTTCGTTTCAACCGTTCGGCCATTCCTGTCGCCCCCTGTCGCAGCCTGCCTGTGTCCTGGGTGAGACCTCCCGCACCGGAGCGTGGCACAGCCCAGGCGGATAGCGCCCAACGCAGCTCGGGATGCTCGGGAATCCCCGCCAACACGGGCAACTCCATGCCGCGGGAGGCTCGAAGCGGGTGCCGACAGCCCGGCACACCAGCACTGCCCAAGGAACGTGCATTTTCTATCACTGCAAATTGTTTGCTTGCATTAGAAAATCAAATTATTTCCATTTATGTGCGTTTAATGAGAATTTCAGGAGCGCATAGTGCAGCTAACGCTTCCAGGCTGCGAGCGGGCATCGGGAGCTGGAGCCACCGAGGTCCTGGCCCTGCGGCCACCGGCACCTCCCAGAGCTTGGCCCCCAAAGATCATCGCTGGAGACCTGAAGAGCACCTCGGTCCCTTGGCTCCCCCTGCCCGGCCACCCACAGCAGCAAACGGGTGGGACGGCCTGAGCTACAAGACCGAAACTTGCTCATTAACAAGCTGTTAAATAATTAATCAGTTTATACATACTTGCTTCTGTGTACATAATCTTGCCTTTTTCAGAAAACCGTCATCAATTCTCAGTTAGTTCCACTCGAGAAGCCAAGGGCTAATGCTTCCATGTGAGCCGATGAATATTTATTACGCGCTTGTTCTGTCTGGGGCCGGGGAACACCGGATCCCTCGGCTTCCTCACGGGCGAAAGGCGTATGGTGGGAGCTGCGTGCGCCCGGCTGCCGACGGTGCCCGGCGGCCACTCCAGACCTCCCGCCCCGGCCAATTGCCCCCTAAAGCACCTGGGATGTGGCCACCTTTGGGCTGGCGAGCGGGTCGCAGAGACGGGCTGGCTGCTCCGACGGGTGCCAGGACTTGGTCCCCTGCTGCTGAGAACCCACGGCGCAGCATTTATTGTTTCTCTATGATTTATCTATGATTTATCTACTATTTATCTACTATTTCATCTCCCCGGGGTGGGGACGGGCCAAGCAGTGGCGGGGAGAAACGCGCAGGGAGGATGAGGATGCTAGATGATCTCCCGAGGTCCCTTCCAACCCTTGCCATTCTGTCATTCTGATGCCGGCAACGTGCATCACCTGCCCAGCGCCGGCACGGGGCTTTTTCTCTGATTTTTCCAGAGCCTTGTGCTTTCCCCGCTGCCCATAACTCATCCTCCAGACCCCACCATCATTTAAACTAAAAACGGCCCCAGTTCAGACAGAATGCCTGTAATTCCTGTACACGCCATCGCCATAAACA
Organism: Gorsachius goisagi; assembly: GCA_018403395.1. Classification (NCBI taxonomy): domain Eukaryota; kingdom Metazoa; phylum Chordata; class Aves; order Pelecaniformes; family Ardeidae; genus Gorsachius; species Gorsachius goisagi. Next base: position 3,400 of record BOSO01031918.1, on the reverse strand, counting down.
CGTGATCACGGGACATACTAGACATGAGGAAAAACT
>BOSO01031915.1:0-17408 GCA_018403395.1 Gorsachius goisagi | reverse complement strand
CCAAGAGCCCTTTGAGCTCTCCTGCATGGCAGCGGGCTGCACACCAGGATCTCCCTTTGAGCAGGGACGTCTCTCAAGGTTAATCCTCGAGGTTGAGAGACTCGTTACCACAACAGATTCTTGGTAAGTGACTAAGAGCATGCTAACTTGGAAATCTTAGCGAAGTGACATAAACGATTGATTGTGCATATATAATCCTTTAGACATAAATCAAGTCTGGGACTAAGATTGGATCCAGCCGCACCTAGACTCCTCTCTGAGGGAGTTTAGAAAGCAAGGGGATCCTCTCTGAACCTCATGACTCAACGGGAGGGTCTCCCTGACAGTCTTGTCTGACCCTGTCTTCGGTGCAGTAAATATTGAAGTTTACCTTGCCATCAAATCTTATTGTCGCAGTTACCACTGAACTTTGTTAACTCACTGTTTTACACCAATAAACTATATTATTTTTGCCTCCCTCTCACTCCATCCACAACAATGTCCAGCTTTTCCTCCATCAGTACCCCCAGTTCCCTCTCGGCAGGGCTGCTTTCAATTCCTTCACCCCCCAGCCTGTATTGATACCAGGGGTTGCCCTGACCCAGGTGCAGGACCTTCCACTTGGCCTTGTTTAACCTCATGAGGTTCACACAGGCCCACCTCTCCAGCCTGTCCAGGTCTCTCTGGATGACATCCCGTCCTTCTGGTGTGTCAACTGCACCACTCAGCTTGGTGTCATCAGCAAACTTGCTGAGGGTGCACTTGATCTTGCTAAGTCACTCATGAATATATTAAACAGCACCGGTCCCAGTACGGACCCCTGAGGGACACCACTTGTCACCAGTCTCCATCCGGACATTGAGCCATTGATCACTACCCTCGGGATGCGACCATCCAACCAATTCCTTATCCACTGAATAGTCCACCCATCAAATCCATAGCTCTCCAATTTAGAGAGAAGGATGTTGTGGGGGACCATGTCAAATGCTTTGCAGAATTCCAGATAGATGACGTCCATTGGTTTTCCCTTGTCCACTATTGTTGTCACACCATCACAGAAAGTCACTAGGTTTGCCAGGCAGGACTTGCCCTTGGTGAAGCTATCTTGTCTATCTCGAATCTATTCATGATGAGGGGTTTTCTACTTCCTAGGCTTGTGTACCAAACTGTCATGTTTTAAGATCAATTTGACACTGGGGAGACAATATGAACTTGGATACCAAAACATTTCACATATCTGTACAAAATTTTGTGAATTACACAGCTTCCTTGTACCATATAGTAGTCCAGTAGAGAAGCTGAGCATCTCATGCTAGTGGTTTCTTACACAACCTCCCTGTCCTGCAGGAGAGATGGAACGGGCTCAGTGTAGCCGTCCTAGCTGTGAGGTGTGTGATTCTGGAGCTAGACAAGGGTTCCCGCAGGTTCTCTCTTCTGTAACCAACATTTCTGCTGTGTGACCCCAGATACCATCCATGCTGGAAGGTGGCAGAGAATACTTGATTCTTGACTAGCCTCTTCTGTGTCCCTTGGGACCTAACAAACAACCATCACCATCACTGATACTCACAATCTGCTTGTCTGGGGGGTTCTTGGGAATTCATGATTTTTGCAGTGACTGACACATTTGCAGCTATCACAGTGATTGGCAGGTTATTTATGCAAACTGACTCCTCTATCCTTATAATCAATCTGCTCCCTTGACAGGTTTACACTGACTTCCATCTGTGGTTTTTTTGTCATTCTAACTATTCCTACACAGAATTGGCCATCATCAGTGTAGTCATACATTATGGGCTACTTTTCCTATTCGGGAAATTCTAGGGTGAATTGCATGGCTATGGTGTTTGTCCCTAGAGGACAATGTCCTCAATGTTTTGCGTGTGTTCTGGAGTACCACCCACCTCTAGGGTCTCTTAAATTAGCCCATAGTAAATGGTAGGATGATGTTTGTACCTGTGGGGTAATTGCTTCCAGTGTACTGGATTCCTTACCAGGTGAAAACAAGCTATGTTTACATTCCTCCACTGTGGGAATGGAAGTGTTTGCATTGTCCATGGTGGTATGCTGTCTAGCTCACTTTGCTTCCAGTTCATGCTGCATGTGAAGCACGTCCAGCACAGCAGTAAGCAAAGCTAGGGTCACTTCATTCAGGGCTTGCTAATCCATCATCAGCCACCACTCCTCATTTGGCTTATTCATAGGCCATATCACACTACTGTAGGGGGAATCAGTTTGTGTTACAGCTGTTTGCTCCTTGAAAGCATGTCTCAGTGTTAATTCTAACCCTGCAGCTTTCATCTCCCAGCATTTCAGCAACCACATGATCACTTCTTCCCCTCTGCAGTTTGTGCTGCCTCACAGGTTGTGCAGTGTCAGCAGGGTGCAGAGGTACACCCCACCACACCCTCAGCCACATGCCTTGGCCAGACCCTGGGGTGGACCCATCTGCCCTCTCCTTCTCTTGTTCTTCTTTAATAATTGTGATGGGGCTGCTTATCCCTGGGGAGGGAACAAGCTCCCTCATCACTATTGGAGGAGGAAGACTGTACATCCCCACCTTAGACCTCTGATTCCCAGCTGGGAGCACTTTGTTTAGCAGATCACCTTTATCCTCCTCCAGTTTTTGGTACTTTTTTCCATGAAACAACAGTCTACAAAGGAACAAGCCCACAACAAATCCTCCCATCAGGGGGACAGAGGGTTCTTATTTCTTATCCCATTCTTTATCACCTGAACATTTTACCAAGTCTCATCCCTACACACTCAGACTTTGGGATTTGGGGTTGACCAGCAAACCTGAGCAATGCCTGCCACAAGGGCATCCCTTGCTACACCAATCTCTTCTTGAGAGCAAGATCCTGCTGTGATTACAGGTCCCAGTCCCTAATGCCCATCAGAACTCATATTACAGATATCTGTGGTCTGAGTAATTGGTATCCCACTGCTGACAGCAAAATTTGCTGTTGAATTAAATGACCTCTTTTCACCACAGGAGGGGTGACACAGCCTGGGAGTAAGATTGGCTGAGTCAGCATGGTAGTTCCAGCCATGCAGTGCAGTTGCTGGTGTCTTCTGCACATTTCTCTCAGGTGCTAGGATTGCCTACTCTGTACAGTTGTTGATCATCCTTTGGGTTCATATTATTACCATTATTATTTTTATTAGGTAGAAGTGCCTATGGTTTCCTACACTTTATTGTTGTAGTCTAGTGTGTAACACATTCACCTGGGATGTAAGTCTTAAACAGTTTTTAGTTCACAAGATTTAAGCTTGCTTACTAAATGAACCATCTTTAACTAAAACACTACACTACATTACCTTCCCCTGAATATAGTTTGGATTCTTATTTGCTGAATTTGAAAAGTCCTCCCTCTATAACATCTGCTTGACTGCAGCTTTTGAGACAAACTGGAAAAAAAAGTGCATTTTTTATTATGTTAAACTTTTACTACAGGTGTGAGAGTTATGTGCTTAATGATATTAACTGATCTATAACACTTTTAAAAATCATGGTGAAAACTGCATTCTTCAAGCTTGCACACTCCTACTGCTGGAAGATTACTCATCTTCTCAGATGCCAGGTCTTACAATATTTATCATTTAATATTAGCTGTTAATATATACCAGTTAATATATATAAAGGTAGAACCAGAAATAGGACAGAAACCAAGAAAATCAATGCCAGAATTATAAAAACAGGAACAAGGTACAAACAAAAGGAAAACAAAATGATAAATATATAACAAAAAACCTCCTCTGAATATGATTAGACTTGATGAACTCTCAAATTACTACTACAAATATATTTCAATAATAATTATTAAAGTAATATTAGTTATATTATATTGAGTTATATAAATATGTATATTTTGTACTTACAGAAATATTCAAGAGTTTCTTTCCTTTAAACTAGAAAATTTATTCTTTTCAATCATTAAAAAAGAAAGGGACTATTTCCTTAGTTACTGAGATGCAATCATCTTAATGGAGAAATCCATTAAGAATATCTATTACAATTATAATATCACTGTTAACAGTAATCATCAACTAAGTACAGTTGTAACTTATTTCTAAAAGTACTAACCAACAGTTCAGAACAGCTCATATAAAAAGTTAACTAACCTGATCAAGTAATGAGATCATGTAAAATTAATTTCCTGTAATAAATATCTAGAAAATGCTATTAATCAAGTATATACTAGGAACACAAAGGTTTAAAAATCCTTTACACCTAATAGTCCCAAACATAATTTTTTTCTCATCTGGAAGCATATCCCTTACTTACTTCTCAGTAGCTTATTTTTGGAATAATGCCTAACCTACTTAATAAAAGCCATATAGTGACTTGGGTAATACATTTCTTCAAAATAATCCACTTCAATTTGATTAGATTAGTAATGAAGTTCAGTAAACCTGGATCAGATGTCTGACTGCCAAAGACCCTAAAGAATTAATTTTATTTTTCTAAACCTCAATTTTCTTATTTCAAAGATGTTACTAATGATTTTATTTATATTTGAAAAATAAATTAAAAGCTAATGATAAATAAAAATACACATAATTTAGTGTATGTAGGAGTGAGATATTGCTATCTGGTATTCCTTATTCTTTGATTGTGTTTCACTTATACAGTTGTTCTGAAATTTAATCATGATAATAATTCAACTGCTAGTAAACTTTTGGGTGACAGCAGGCCACCTAGAAGGAACTGGAAATTTCAAATTCAGCAACTGGTTGGTTAAATCAAGATTAAAAGAGAAACAAAGAAGGACTGCTGGAATAAGTAAACTGAAGTTTAAAAAAATTGCTTACAAAATAAAATTATTTTCCTCTTGTCCTGGTTTCGGCTGGGACAGAGTTAATTTTCTTCACAGAAGCTGGCATAGTGCTGTGTTTTGGATTTAGTACTAGAAGAGTGTTGATAACACACTGATGTTTTTAGTTGTGGCCAAGCAGTGCCGAGACTACTCAAGGACTTTTTGAGCTTTTTGAGCTTCTCCAGTTGCCAGCCGGGTTAAACCACGACACCTCTTGGAATAAGTTAACATGTTCTTACACATATAATACTTTGGCTTACCCAATATATTTTAATTTTGTTGAATAGGATTAATATCTATCTTATTTTTACCTTGGATATTGTTTTACTCTGGGTGCTGTTTTGAAACCTGTGAAAAGTATCTAAAGCACATTGAACCAATTAGAGAACTGTCCCAGCTGATTAGGAGAATTTCACTCTGTTTCACAGCTGAGACTTAATCTAGCATGTTAATGGCTACAGAGAAACAAACTCAATTTATAATCCCCAACTAAATCTCCTTCTGACCTCAAGAGTAGTAGTTAATTAAGAGTAATGTAAGTGCAAATCATTCTCTTTTTAACTTACATAAATCATGTACAGAAAAAGGAAGTAAAAACTATATAAAATACAGTATTTAGACTTTATTTTGGATTCTGAAATCTGAATTGATAGTAAGTGAAAGACGTGACTTGTTTTAGAAAAGTGAAGCTTCCAAAGGACTGTTAGAATGACCATCTTTCCTCTTTCTCTAAGTGTATATGACACCATTCAAATTACACCACTCTTACAATGCATTCAGAAGACTAATCAGAAAATATATGTAAAAGCAAAATTATCAGCCTTTGAAATCTTAACCATCATACTAAAATGAATGTCATAATAGCTCTGGGTTTTGTTTTATCTATACCTTGTAGAGTTTTAAGGAAATAAAGAATTAATTTAAGCTGAATTTTCTGTGGTCCTGAAAAAAGTGAATTTACAGGTGGAGATATGTATATACCTATCAATAATTTCACATGACATTCAGTTTCTAAGTATGAAATTCTGAAGCACACATACACTGTTCTCACCAGAGAAAACTTTCACAAGTTTGGGAACTCCCTACATTCTGAACAGCAGCTTTTGCTCCAGACTACATGACTGTTTTGGCTATTTGTAGTGATACTATTATTGAACTTTAGGACCAAGCCAGGTGATTTCTTTTAAATTCAGGCCATTGTCTGCCCTTGATACATATAGATAAAAGGAAAGTACTCAGTGATGAATTGCATATTTGACTTTAGTGTCTGCCCGTTTAATACCACCTCTTCTTTTTTACTTCAGCTCACATTATAATTCTGGTACCTGGAAAATAGGCTAATCTAATGATTTATGTAAAATCCTTGTCCTAGAAGAATGAAAAGCCTGCTGATAAAATGAAATAGGAAACAAGTTTCATGATGCATTGCCACCTTTTCCCTTATAGCTTCTGACTTTTTTTCCTGCTTTTCCTTCAAATTAAAAAAAAGAAAATTCTTCTAACAAAATATTTCTTTGCTACCTAATTATCAATACAGGTTTAGTTGATTTATTTTTTTTAATTTTAATTTTGTACAACTTCACATAAGATATAGTTTTTACTCCAGTGAATAAAACCATGAAAGCATAAAAAAAGAATCAATTTTAACCTAGTTAAAACAGGATTATATACTTCATCAAAAGTTAAGTCAGTTAGATGAGATTGAATGAAATACAACATGCATTTAACAAAGATAGATCATGCCCAATTTACCTTACAAATTCTTGGACAGGATAGTTGATTTTTTACAGTAGGAAAATACATTTGGTCTAATCTTCCTAGACATCAGTAAAGACATTGGTACAGTGCTACATTACTAGGAAAGCTAGAGAAGGCAGAGATTTGTCAAGCCAAAAAGGAATTGCTCAGAAAGAAAGATACAATTGATAATGATGAAAGGGACCCACCAGTTTATTTGTGCAGGAAAAAGTTTCTCAGCAGTCCTATTTAATATTTAATAATTTTCACCAATGATTTCTACTGAGTGGGAAAGTTAATAAAATTTGCTGACAGAAAATAAGGAAGCAATAATAATTTGAATGATTGGAATATTATGTAGATGATATTGAGAATCTAATTTATAAAGTAGGATTGCATTTCTTATCCAAAAATATAAATCATACACTTTGGCATAAGAAGTCTTTTTGGTATAATATGGTGCCTCTCCAAATAGGAATGACACTGAAAAGAAAATAGCTGTGTGTATAAAACATTCAGAGGATGTCTATAGTTAACAGTATGGCAAGGCTGGGAAAACAGCAAAGATAACCTTAGAATGTATTGGGTAAAAAATCTACAATGAACATAGTTTTGGCCATCTATATAGTAAACTCTATCAGTTCATTCACAAATTAATAGAAAATTGATATATTCTTGGAAATCACTGAGCACTTCTTTAGCAAGAAAATCTGTAAAAATTAAGTTCCCTTCAAGAAGTTGTGAACTCTTATCTATGCATGTGCATAATGTGCAATAACTTTTATAATTTGTATCACCTAACAGATAAAATGTGCATCACTGAATACTTTTGATTAAGAAGCATCTATGAAAAATTATTATGTTCCAAGGATTTATGAAAGTGACAGTATCTACACCATATCTAAAGCCTAAGTTTTGCAATCAAATAGTATTAAAAAACCTTGATTTTTTAATTTAATGATTGAATTTAACACAATTACTTTTCAATGGATTGTTGCATTTTCTGTAATTGTTTGTTACATTAATCACAATATTTTTTCAGAGGAACTTTAAGAAATCCGTTTCCCTTTAGAGAATTATTTTACCTCCTCAAGTTGAAAAGTCCTCCATTCAGCATAACTACAGTTCCCATACAAATGAAATTTCTCCTTTGATTAAATGAATAATAATTATATAAGAGGGCATAAAATATTTCTTTATTATTATTACTATTAACTGGAATATCATGGAAAATTAACTGTTCAAAACTGCTACCTACTTCTGTTCTTCAGTCTTTCAATTCTGATTTATTTTTCTCTATAGCTTTCCTATTTTTGGTAACATTATATGAAGCACTTTGATTTCCTCCATTATAGACTATATTACAATATATTATTATTTTATATAATATTATAGAATATATTTTATATTCTAAATATAAATGCATTTTGTATATGTACATATATAAATATAGTCTATTTTTATGCCTCTAAATATCCTGTTCCCTTGTAGCAGGAGAAGGTTCTTCTTTTCCTAAGGCATTACCATCTGTGACTTCTCCCATCTTCTTTGTAGTGTGAAAATCTTCAGAAGGCAGTTGATATGTCTGTTTTGACCCATTAAAATTCATCATGTAGAGTAATTGCTTCTGTAACTAAATTCTAAACTCCCTTCCTCAGGCATCCCTTCCAATTTTCTCTTTAGTCTGCGTCTTCCCAGATTATTTTACCCTGTAATACTACTAGCATTACCTGGAGCTAGAAAATCAGAGATTCTCAATCTGTGCTGAAATGTGAACTTTTGATATTATTTAATATAAAGTTGATTTCTTTCCAATTTTTGCATTCATATACGAATAAGTGAGATTTGATTATAAGTAATATACATTTATGAGAGACAGGACAACAATAAAATCTGTCCTGTATTGTTTGTATATAAAATTACAGGAGATCTCATTTCAGATTGCTTATTTGTTCATTCTGTCACAACTTGGACCTGAAAGGCAGTTTAATGTGGAGCTAGGAGCCTATTTGTGTTTGAGTTCCTTGAGTTGCCAGTAATGTTTTGTGGGTGAAACTCCCTGTAAATGCAGTTTTGCTGGATTCTTTGATTTTTAATGATCTCTTAGATTTTTAATGACTGTTTCAACAGAAAACCAGAAAACTGAATTATGATTCTTCTAAGATGAAAAACAAATTTTGGTTTAGTATCAGGTCCAGAGTGTGTTCCCTGCCTCCTCAGGGTTGACCTGCCTACACTCAAGGCCAGTGGTGGGACGCAGGCAGTGGTGCAACTTTGGCTTAGACTGCTGTGTGAGAAAGACTCATTGGGGTGGCCATGCTCTGCTCCATTTCATCTGTGGCTCTCTCCCTCGTCACAGAGCTATGTCACAGCCCTGCCATTGCCTAGTCCTGGTCCCCTCTTGCTGACTTAACTTCTGATGTGAGCAACCTTAAAGGCAGTCTGGTTGGAAGGGGAAAATTACTGTGCAGAAGAAAAATTCTGCTGAAAAATACCAACAGACTATTGCTTGAGGTGGTGGGCCCTTGTTGGGGATGGTTCTGCCCTGCCAGCCTGGTTGGCACCCCCTGCTCCTAGAACTCTTTTCCTTACAGGACAGCTTGGTCTTGCTGCTTCTAGACCATTTAGTTTGGTTGTATGCAGTTAGGAATTATTCTCATGTTAAATTACACTGCAATGGGAAAAATGAAATAATGCAGTTTAAGAATTTATCACTGCCTTCAAGACAGATGGATGCAAATTAATCCAATATCCTGGAAAAAAAAAAAACCAACAGTGGGGAGATTTTCCTGTAGGAATATTTTTTTTATTAGTTTACATGTGGTTTGATGATAACGATTAAATAAATGCATTCACAGTGTATTACTTAGAAGCAGTTAATGAACAGTTAATAAAAAATAATTTCATTAAATTACTTTTCAAGATCAACAATCATTAAATGAATAGCAATGCGTCAACTGCAGCTAATTGTATTTAACTTCTGAGAGGTACAAGACACTTCTTCCAATATATCAGCAGAAGCCACTGTTTCTTGTCTTAAATTTTATTTCATTACTTTTAAAATTTATATTCTATTGATCATTTCTTGTTAAATGAAGAATTTTTGTTCTACTGAAATTGAAATGGTAGCTAATAACCTCTCCTCTATCAGTTAAGTGCAAACAACCTGATCTATGCTTTGTCATACCACAACTTAATTGCTAGGCCAAAGGTTTCCTCTAGCTGGCAGGTTTATTAGCGTATGTCCTGCCAGCTCTCATTTGTCAGCACACTGTGCCTGTATTTTTTAGCTCTGCAGAGTGAAAGATTATTTTTTTTAAAATTAGGTTATGCTGCCAAAAATAATGTTACAACTTCCTATTGTCTGTCATTGATTTCCTGATTTTCCAAAGGAAATTAACTTCCTTGTAAAGTCTGATGCAACAAACTGGTTTTGAATAATTAGAAAATGCACTGCAGGAGTTAAAACACTAGAGGAGCAAAATACTGAATGGGATAAAGAGAAAGAGAGAGCCTTCACTTTCTTCTTTTTACTCAGTTCTCTTCTCATCAGCGATAGCTACAGATGTAATGAAAAACCTTTTTGTGAAATGTGACAACCCCCCAAACATAACAGTTCTGGTTTAAGGCCACAGGGGAACCATGCCTGACTCAGATATGACCAAAGTTCAAGTGCTGTGTATTAAAAGTGGCCTGCTCTATGGAGGGAACCCTTTGTGCTGCAGATGCAAGTTTCTCTGCATCATGTAGTTACTTTAAAAACTGGTTAATAACACTGAGAATTAATTAAGACAGAGATTTAAAATTCATCTTTATTTAGATATAATGCTATTTATTTTTTCATAAGTTATCTAGTGTGATGATCAGTGTCTTTGATGTTGTCTGTCTGTTTCAGATTGCACTTCCTTTGTATCCCTGGCTGATGTTACAAATCACCTGGGGCTGCCATGCTTCTCGGCAATGGAAGTTACTGCCAACAGAGATCACATTTATATTTGCCATATATTCTTTATTCTTTCATGTCAAAATGAGAATCTTCTCCCCATGACCACTCTTATATCAGTTTTCATGAAGAGTTATATTTAGTCTAACGTCCTTTAAAAATATGTGCACTGGAATTGCAGCTTATGAATCAATCGTCAAATTCCAGTAAGTGTATGAGATGAATAGGTCTTTTTGAGGCCAAACACATTAATCACATCACTGGTTTAATACAAAAGTCTTTCGTCAGCTGGCTGGTGACTTAGTCTGCAAGAGGAACTTGCTGATAGAAGCAGCCTCTGGTATCAGAAGGAGGAGCTTGAACATGGTCATGAAGCCAAGACAGTTATATCACTATGCATGTCAGATACTGAGAGAGGGAAAAAGGTGCCATAATGTGTTCTATAAATAGTGTGGAGACTGGAATTATAGACACTACACTCCAGTGCCCTGCTGACAGAAATTATATGGGAAGCTGGGACAGAAAGTAACTTTTATGTAAGACAGATTAACGAAGGGAGATAAGAAAGACTTTTCATAAACTTAATATTTCATCCAAGACATGAAGGAGAGCTGGAAAATAACCAGTCTGCAAAAAGGAGAAATAGAAGTCAGGGAGAGCTAATGGATGAAAGAGAAAGTCACTTGTACTTTGGAAAACAGAAATAAATGTAATATTGAAATATTCAAGGAAGAGAAACAGTTAAAAGGATGTTCTCTGATGAGTCTTAAAACTGAATACATCTCACCCAGATTACATACATAATACTATATGATGCCAAATTTATGGGTTTTTCTTTCCTGGTTTTTGGACAATAATGTCAGAAGGTGTTTAGTAAGTTTCAGTGATATTTTATTATTACTCAAAATACATTAATTTTCCTACAATACTTAGGCTGTTAGATTTCCTCTTTTAATTTGGGAAGATTAAGTATTCTATGATAGCTGATGACAGTTTATAAATATTGACAAAATTATGTTTTAAGTAAAATGCATCCATTTAGATGACACCATTCTACTGTGTCCTTTATATAGTTGCTTGCTGTGTATAGAAGTAATTTTTGCTTTGTTGTCTTTTCACATAAACAGTAACAAGTACTTTAGGAACCAAAAAATAAGAGTGGACTAGGTATTTCAGGGATAATAAGCTAGGACCGCAAATTCTGTTGCTCTTTCAGGCTAAACACCCTCTACACAAGTTTTGTGCATTGTACTGATGCATAATAAAAAAGTAGTATGTAATATTTTTTTAAGGTAAAAATTAGTCTGAAATATATTCTTTTGTCAACTGATGTGGTTTTAAAATTAAGGTAAAGAGGAGAGTCTATTTGAAAAGCCTGTTGCTTTAGTCAGTGCAAAACCAAGGAACTGTAATGACAATTTATTGACCAAAAAGGTGAAAAATAATCTTTAAGAAGGGGGAAACACCCTGAGAAAGTAAGAATTGGTAACTGTGTTGGCTGTTCTAACTGCAAGAATAGGAAAACCCTCTGAAGAATTGGTCTGACAGTGTAGAAAACATAATTGTCTATCAGATGTTCCAGGTGAAAATCAGAAATTAACAACCTCTATTGGCTGCTTGAAGTGGTGGTATCCTACACCCTTTTATGTCTCTATAATATACAAAAGACTTAATTTTTATCTAAATGGAGCTTCTCTCTCTGATGGCTTCCCATGCTGCATGAACTTTTCCCTTTCCTAAACAAGTCTGTGCAAACTTTCTACAAGATCTTGGAGTCTCTCTGGGGATGCCTGGCTGACTCCAAACTCCATGGCACAGATTGTCTTTGAAGTGAGACTCTGTTATTTTATTGGTCCTACTGTGGGCCCCCTTCCGAGGTCAGTTTGGCTTGTCGTCCAACTTCTGGGATGGTTGTCCTCCTTTCTGGGATCAGTTTGTCCTCTCCTCTGGGGTGCTTTGGCCCCTTTCTGGAATCTGCTTAATGCCATACATATATAAAAGTAATCTATTATAAGTATATCTGCTGTTAAAATACTGATATTGATAAGTATTGCTAAAATATTGATGTTGGCTTCACTAGTAGTAAGTTTGTAGTAACCTGTAATATTATATGTATACTTGATCGTTGCTATTATTGTTGCCATAATTGATCGCTGCTATAATATTCATTGCTGCTATTGATTTGTAATAGCTTGCTATACATACATTTGCTTTATTAATCATAAGCATACTTGTTAGTAGTGATTTCTCTGGTATTTGTGGTAATTGATAATAAAGTAGGGAAACTCACAGGATAAAGCTCCAGGTCCTTTGATATTACAGAATCCTACAAAACCATGGTCTCAATACCTATACACCAAAAGGAGATGTAACCCTTTATGTTGTGACACCTGTCAATGCACTGTTGTGGGTTTTTTTCATAGATATAGGAATAAAAATCCCTCATTATTACCAAGTTCTGTCCTTTGCAAGGTTTCTTTGGAAGTTGCTTGGAAAAAGTTATATCTGTACTGTCACACTGACAAACAGTCTCCAGTGGACCTCTACAATAACATCACATCAGCTTTTCAGTTATTCTTTTCACCCTGAGGCATTCTATAACATATATTTTTACTTCTTGCTGATTTTACAGCAATTTCATATTTTTCTTTGGCAATGTTCCAGTCCTGTGATTTCTCCCAATAATACTCTGTGACACCAAGTCACAGCTTTGATCACACACTGGTTCCTAATTCATCCTGTTTATTCCTTTGAAGTAAATTTGTGAACATCTTAAACACGTGAAAAACTTTCCAGTGTACTCATTTAGGTATTTCATGTAGTCGAATCACATTTTCTGGCATTTATTTTTTAAATTATTTTAAATTTTTATGCCTGTTATATTTCAGGTGTATAAAACTGCCTATGGAGTCAATTATTTAAAATTAATTGAGAACAGTATTTAATACTGAAGGTCTAGTATTTCAGTAAGGTGGTTGCATAAACAGTTGTTTGATTGGAAAACATGGTATTTGTCTACTTCTGCTTCCATTGAAAATATCAGACCAGTTTGGGGATGTAGTTCTACTTAAACCTCCTTGTCATTTACACCAGATGAAATAATAAAGCTGTTTCCAAAACTAGTAGTTTTTCCTAGAGTAATCTCAACACACTACTCACAGGCGCTTTAAAGATGCTCAAAGTAATAAGTAGAATACATTTTCTAATGGCAGAAGCAAAGTCTATCAGAATTTTGAGACCAGAGTGCAGTCAAGTTTGGGTTTTCTTAGTGGTGGTCTTTTTTTGGCTATGCAGGAATGAAGCCTAAATGTACAAAACATACTGCCAGTCTTCATCTATAGGATCTTCTGGAGAATTAATATCCTTCCTTCATCCTGTCCTGGATCAGTAACGAGAGCAGAGGAGGAGAAATAATCTCTACTGAAAAGCAGCTTTTTTCCTAATGCAGTCTTTAAAACCGGGGGTTTGGGGTTTGTTTTGTCTTTTTTTTTTACTTTTAGGGAGGGTGTCATTTATCCCATACTTCTCACAGGACTCTGACCATAGCGTACCATTGACACATTTTTATATACAGCTATTCACAAGCACAAACAGCAAGTTTGTCAGATCAACATGAAATGGTTTTTGTCATTCCTAGCAGCTGAATAAAACCTTTACAAGCAGTAAAAATAATGTCAGTGAAAGCAGTTCTATTACTATCCTGTATAGTTCCTAGCAAATTACTATTTTTTCATTCCATCAGAAATAGTTGAATAAAAAAGGTAGGATTAAAACCCCTGCTGGAAGTACATAAAATTTGACAGAACCTTAACTCTTTCCATGTGGCTACTAAGCAGATTAGACTAGACTAGAGTAATTTTCCATGAAATTGTATTGATGACAGAATGTTTTTTCTTTAATTATTTAGATGCTCTGTACTTATTGCACATACTTCAGACAGGACCTGGAACAAATTTCCAATACTCATAAAATCAGTAATTTCTCCTAGGACTTGCCTTGTACAGTAGGTTCTAACTTCAAATAAATAAAGCCACATGAACTAAGACTTTATAAGACACATCTCAAAAGCTATTTCTTGAGCCAACATCTATGTCATTTTAATGTATTTTAACAACACATAAAACTATTATTTTGCAAAGATTACTCAAACCCAGGGAAGCATAACTAAAATTTGATAAAAAAACTCAAATACATTTGAATAACAAAGAAAATCCCATACTCAATTATTTCAGCTGAAGGCAGCAAAATATTAAAGAGCTTTATGTTTCTCCAGCAAGATACTTTTTAAAGTGAAGGACTTAGCAAAGTGAATTTTACTCTTAAAATGTCAATCAGCTGTTCTCACATGCATGAACAAAATTTTAATTTGCACTACTCTGTTTAGAATTTTTATCTTTGCACCTTTTCTATATGAATAAAAAACATTTTTGCTGTAACACAATCAGAATTCAATACTGAAAACAAGAGGTGTGTCTTCAAATACAATGCTGAAACGCCCAAGGCATAATGCTCTGAGCACCCCCCCAGAAAGTACTCTTGCATAAGATAACTGTGAGTGCAAGAGCTTTGGAGGAAAGGTGGTGGCCCTCATACTGAATAGACTACTCTTGCTACGTGGATATGAAAAGGCTGAAGCAGAACTGTACACCACAGTTGATTTAGCTGCAAGATGTATCTTTCTGAAACATTTTTCATGTTTTTCAGTAATGAGGAACTGAGATTTGGAACTGACCATGTAAGCATGTTTTTAAGTTAATAAGCTAGAGAAAACTAACAGTTAGTCTCTGGGTCTTAGTTGTAAATTGGAAACCAACACCTGAGGGTCAAAAAGCTTATCTTCCTAAACATTTCATAACTGTAACTGACTGTAAATATTTCTAGACTGTGTTAAAGCCAAAACATGTGATCCCAAATAGGGTTTTAAACTCATGTTTTGATTCAAATTATAGGACATACCCATAACCTGCTGTTATGCTTATACTTAAGATTTCTAAAAATATTCCTAATCTAATCATGAAGGTTTCCTCCATGGTCAAAAGAAAGATATATATCCATCCAGAGAATGAGTTAAAGGCCACATCATACCTTTGCTAAGCCTACTGCATGGTTGGGCTGCCACATATCCAAAAAGCTTTCAGAGAGTAGAATGAAAATGAACAAAAGGAAACTTGACTCTCTATTATTGATGGTGGTTTTATTATAATGAGTGAATATCGTCCATAAATATCAGAGGGACCAGAAACTGACAGTGGTGTGTTCATTACTGCTTTTAGATCCAGAAGTCTTATGTTGATGATTGTGAAGTGTCTCACCTCAAGCAATAATACTGAGAGGTCTCCTAGAGGGATACACGGTGGTGATATTTAATAAAGAGATATGTCTCCTTTTGTTTGGATCTCTGTGCATTCCAAACCTCTGAAAAACTCACTCTGAATTGTGAGAAAAATTGTGTTTTATTATGGATAATGACAAAAGCAAGATTTTAAGCCTAATCATGAAATTAACAAAACAGTCATGAGATTTAAAATAATAATGAATATTATGGGTTTATACCTGTCTTTTTTTAATCAAGAAGTCATGTTTTTATACCTGTATTCTCATACAGATCTGGTAATTTATTTAAAAAAGGAAATGCACCCTAGTGTAATCACAAGGTTTTAGGACCTGAACCTCTTAAAAAAACAGTGACTTAAAAAACTTGTTACTCATTTAAACATGAATATAAATACATTACAACTCTGAAAGTCCTTCTCTAGTTTAAGTCTGAATGTGGAAATAACATTCTACCTTGATTTCCCAAACAGGAATTAATGGATCCTACAGATTAGCCCTAAAATAAAGCCAATACATGATAAACCTATAGTTCTTCTTGCACTCTGCCTGATGGTTTCTCTCTTAGGTCTTTTCCTACACTGTAAGAATTGGAACAACAGCCAGCTTGTTTCAGAAAAAAGTTGTTTCGGTTTTAATTAAATGGGTAGACCAAAAAGGAACAAATCCACTCAAACCATAATGACAATGTATCTCTATTTCAAACAATGCTGAGAAGACTTTGGGGTTTCTATAGATTTTCAGTCTTTGCTATCCAGTCCTGATCTGAAGACAGAAATTGTAAGAAACATACTGTAAAATATAATAAATAGACCTTTAACTAATCATGTATGTGTTTGTTTTGAAGGACATCTTATTTAAAAAAAAAAGAATAAAAATAATTGAAAGTAGCAGAAAAGCTCAGGTGTCACAATTAAAAATTACATCTATACTAGAATGTGGACATGTGGGAGTTCTCGTTTCTTTATAAATTCCATGCTGAGTTTCCATTAGGGAGAGATACTGACACATTAGAATCATAGCAGTACATAATTTTAAATTTTGTTGTGAAGTGTTTCTTTTTAAAAATTAAATGTGATATTTTTAAAAAACATAATAAAACAATCATCTTTGGTGATGACAAAAAGAACAGCTAGCTATTTTGTAGTTTATATTAAAAAGTGAGAACAATAACTATAGCTATACATTTACTAAAGAATCACAAGCATATTCAAAACTAATGTTATTACTTATTCAAAACCATGCCACTTATTATGTTTTATTTGTTTCATGAATCATGCTTTAGTGTATCCATAAGAATTATGCTGACCAGAAAGCTCTCTTATTGGCTGTTTTATTTAGAAATTACTTTCCTATACACAAGAAACAACAGACTTCTAGTGAAACTCAAAGAAAAGAGTAAGCTCCATGGAATGTGGAAAGAGGGTCAGGCCACTTGGGAGGCATACAGGAAAGCTGCCAGAGCATGTAGGGAAGCAACTAGAAAGGCCAAGGTTCAGCTGGAACTCAGTTTAGCAAAGGACATCAAGGATAACAAGAAGGGCTTCTTCAAGTACGTCAGCAGTAAACGTAAGACTAGGGGTGGTGTGGGACCGCTG
>BOSO01031912.1:0-10376 GCA_018403395.1 Gorsachius goisagi | reverse complement strand
GCAGGGTTAGGTTGGACATTGGGAACAATTCCTTCCCTGAAAGGGCTGTCAGGCACTGGAAGGGGCTGCCCAGGGCAGGGGTCGAGTCCCCATCCCTGGGGGTATTTAACAGCTGGGCAGCCGAGGTGCTTAGGGCCAGGGTTTAGGGGTGGGATGGCAGTGTTAGGGGACCGGCTGGGCTTGGGGATTTTAAAGGGCTTTTCCAACCTCAACGATTCTGTGATGACTGGGGAGAACGGAATCGTGGCAGGCGGGCGGGCGGGGGAAGGAGAAACAGGTCCTGCAGGCAGTCCCAGCCACAGCACAGCAGGACAGCCCTGAACCCCAGAGCACAGCTTGCATCCAACAGCTGAGATGCTGGGAACACACGGCAGGGAGCAAAGCCTCCTCCTACCTAGCCAGGGCGAACGCACACGGCTAAATCAGCAAACAGCACCCCTGAATCAGGAAGGTTTTGTGTTCCCAAAGACAAACACACCCTCTCCAGCAGCATTCTTGCTGCATGACTGCACTGAGCCCTTCAACCCAGAGGGGGGCATTCCAAGCAGTGCCCGGTGCTCGCTTTCTTGTTCTGCATCAAGCAAAATAAAAGCGGCTCCTTCCAGCTGAAGAAATAGCTCTTCCGGGATATTATCCGATTGCTCTGCAGCGTTAGCCTTGGCCAGCAAAGCCAAACCTGCACCAGCCAAGTGCCACTTAATCCAGTTTATACCTGGCCACCCCTTCTGCAAACCGAGAGTGAGTCTTCCAGAGCAGGACACAACTTCAGGCACTGCCTGAACGCTTTGGCAAGCTGTCTCCAGAAAGGAGCCACTGCAAGGCATGCGTGGGACCTGGGAACTCACACTCACCCACAGCCTGCACAAACCAAGCCCTCCACGTGCCGCAAAGCTGCTTACAGAGACTTGGTGCAGCCTGCTGGATTGCTGGGAAGGCTAATTCAGCTGACAGCAGACTCGGGCTCTCAGCAGGGTTTTGATCAGGCTCAAATAAGCCATCTTGGGGAGAAGCACAAAGGTCCCCTTGTCAGAAATCAGTAGGCAAGAATCCGTTTCACCCTGGAGGTTACCAGGAAGGTGCCATGGGCTCAGTACTTTGCTTGTCAGGAGGTGGGTCTGGAAGAGGGGATGAGGGACCACCAGGGAGAAATTGTCCAAGAAGAACATCCAAGGACATCTGAAGCCCAGGTTAAAACCTCGCAGGTAGGAATAAAGCAAAGCTCTTGGTAGAAGAGAGACCTTCAAGCCTGCCCCACGTGTGAGGTGCCAGCATGCACCAGCCCAGGACCACTGTGGGAACCTCCCTGCATGGCTCCAAGCTAAACAGAAACCACCCTGTGATTCCAGGGACCCACAACAGACACGGGCAGAGCACTGGGCACGGGTGGCAGCAGCCCTGGGAACAGGAGCAGTGGAGGAGGCGGCTCTGGGAGGCTGCCTGGCCAGGCTGGATTGTAGTCCCACACCGGGGCAGGTGTCTGTGTCCACACAAAGAAATCTCAAGAGGAAGCGAAGCCCACGTGCTGTGTGGCAGAGCCATCCAGGGTGTCTGACAGTGCATGGGGGCAGGATTGTCTGTCCCCATGTTGGCACAACACCAACCCATCTCCTGGCTCGGGACACCAGTGGGCCAGCAATGACCCCAGGGGGGCCACAACCTCCTCTGCTATGGGGGGCTCCTTATTTCCCCCCCAGGGACCAGAAGCCCCTGCCCAGCCACAGCGCTGCCCCTCCACACCCCGCCCTGGGCTGCACCCATCCCGAAGTCCCCAGCCCACACGCAGCCCCGGGAGCGGAGCAGCACCCAGGCTCTTCTGCCCACAGGACACCTCTCTCCAGCCATGTCACCATGACCTGGCAGCAGCCTTCAGCACATGGCCAGGGACTCCTGGGGCAGGTTGGCAGGGTGCTAGGTGCCAGCCCGGGCAGGGCAGGGATGAGCCTGCAGCAGGCAGGATAAGCCAGTGCCTGCCTGTGTTGTGTTGCCGATCCCAACCAGAAAGCCTGTTCCAAGGAGCGGCTGGGGCCCATCACTGGGGAGGAAAGAGCATTTCCCTGCCGTTATCTCCAGCTTGCTCCAGAGGAGCAGGCTGCACCGGTAAGCCCAGCACAGCTCTGCCCGGGGCAATCAACAATAGATGGCACCAGGAGGCCACAAAACCCACTGGCTGTGTCTAGTTTGTACCTCTGCCTCCCAGCTGGTAAGCTGGTAAAGCCCCAGAGCACTCACAGGAGGGAAGGATGCAGCTCCCAAGTCCAGCAGCCTCAAGCCCTGGATCGCCCACCCCTTTCAACCACGGACAGCTCGGCTCAGCACCATCCCTGGCAGGAGCACTGGGAATTTGGAGTTCTGCCCATTAACAGAGCAAGGAGGATGCAGAGCAATGCTTGGCATGGGCTGGGGTCCAACACAGCTTTTTCAATGCCACCCGCACCTCCCCTGGGCTTTGTCCCTGCCCTGTGACATCCCTGGGCGACTACTGGACAGCATTTTTTTTCCCCTGCCCATTTGATGGAGCCAATCCCTCTGGGGCTCAGGCAGGGTGGCATCAGGGGTGCAGGGTCCAGTGCATGGCTTTGCCAAGCCCTCCTGGGTGTGAATGACCCGTGCAACACAGGCAGAGCTCACCTAGTGAGGATCCCCAAGCATGTGACCCCCAAATCTGCTCCAGAGGGGCTGGCACAGCCCGGAGAGCTCACCCTGCCATGAACAGCAGGACACAGGAGTGGGCAGAGCCTGCCCACAGAAGCCCTCAGTGGTCAGCCGCAGGAAGCACTAGGCACAGGCACTTCCAGCTCAGCTGGGTCACGCTGGGGGCCAGCACAGCCCCCCAGGGATGCTGAGCAATGTGCCTGGACCATGGCTGCACAGCCAGGGATGAAACAGCCACTCCTGCAAGCACCACTACCCTGTGCCTTCAAAAGAGCCACCCTCCATGGGCTACAAGTGGGGTATTTTGAATCTTTTATATAAAAAAAAATAATGCAGTTTGCAGCTCAAGCTGCAAGAGGCTGGGGTGGGTGCAGCTCTGCCTCCTCCACGCAGCTCCCACACCAGCGCTGCCCTCACAAGCTGCCCAGCCCAGGCATGGGCAGGACCTTGCGCCAACGGGGATTTCCAGGAGCAGCGGCAAGCGGGGCGTCCCCAATAAGTGATGAACAGCGCCCGTGTGGGGAGCAGAGATAAGGCTCCTGGCGCCGGCTGGGAGGAGTCCAGTAGCAGCACCTGCATCACCACACCAACCCAAAACCCTGCTTGCAAATCAGCCCCAAAAGCCATTTTTGTCATATTTTTAACACCATGTGACAAGCGCATGGTAGCCATACGGTGGCCCCGGATGCAAACAGGGACATGGGGCTGTTGCTGCATACCCAGCCTGCGCCCCCCCGGCAGGGCCACCCTTCTCATGGGTGGGTGGGGGGACACCGCCCACCCTGGTGACTGTGGGGTGCCGGCCAGCTGCCCATCGATTGGGTGAACAGAGCCACCCAAAGCCAGAGCCTGCAGAGTGGAAAGTTACCGGTGGCTTTGGGCCGGTGCCTGCCCTTGGCAGAGGGCGGGAGGCCCGAAGGCTGCCCAGGACCGGGGGGGTGTGCAGTGCGGGAAGGGGCTGCCACCGGGGGGAGCACCCCAGCTTGACGGGGGTGGGGATGCAGGGGGCAGCACCCTCGGGGAACAGTGGGAGGGCAGCACCCCAGGTGAAGGGGGAGAAACGGGAATAGAAGGGGAAAGCACCCCGGTGTGTGCAGTGGGGTGGGCGCAGCACCCCAGCTGGAGGCGGAGGGGGGGGTTGGGTGGGCAGAATGGGGACCTAACCCCAGTGTACACGGGCAGCACCCCAAGGGAGGCAGGGCAAGGGGTGACAGGGTGCGTAGCACCCCAGAGGAGTGAGAGGGGAACAGCGGTGGGGATCGCCCCAGGGTGTGCGGGGGGGGGGGGCTGCACCCCAGCGGGGGGCGGGGGCAGCACCCCTGGGAGGCAGAAGAGGGGGCTGCACCCCGGGGTGTTTGGGGAGGGCCGGGGGCGATGCCCGGGGGGGGGGGGGGGGGCGACGCCGCGGGAAGCGGGGCCGTGACGCACCGCAACGCCGGCTCCGCAGCCAATGGGAGCGGGGAGGATGGGCAGGCGCAGCCAATAGCAGAGCGGCCAAGTCCCGCGCCCGGCGCCCGCCCCGGCCCGGCCCCGCACTCACTCCAGCTCCTTGCGCTCGGCCTCCTCGGCGCTCAGGTCCTCCTCCACGCTGTAGTCCAGCACGGCGCCCACGCCGAAGGCCTGGTTCCGCCGGATGAGCGGCTTGATGGCCTCCTGGTCCTCCCCAGCCACGAACTGCCCGTAGAAGGTCATCTTCATCAGCCGCTCGAAGAGCGCCTGCCCCAGCACCCGCCGGCACAGCTGCAACAGCTGCGGGACAACGGCAGCTCAGCGCCCCGCCGGCCGGCCCCGGCCCCTATGGACAGGCGGCCCCCATGGACCGGCAACCCCTGGAGCGCCTCCCACCCCCGCCCGGGGACGGTCGCCCCCGGCCGCCCACCTCCCGGTTGTGCTCCACCAGCGGCCCGACAGCGCACAGCCCCAGCACCAGCAGCCCCCGCAGCAGCTCCGTGCTGCTCTTGCTGCGGAACGCCTCCCGCGCGTCCCCGAAATCCACGGCGGGCGGCGGCCGCCGCTCCGCACCCCGCGGAGGGGGAGGTGGCGGCGGCACTGGCCGGGCCCCCCTGCCCGCAGCCGGCGGCGGACCAGCCCCACGGGGCGCGGCGGCAGGCGTGGAGCGCGGACGGCGGGGTACGCCCAGGCGGGCGGCGGCGCAGAGCGCCCGGGCCGCGTTCAGCGGAGCCATGGGCACGGCGGGGCCGCCTACCCCGCGCCGCCGCTTTAAGTACCCGCCCGCCCGGCGCCGCCACGGCCGCGCCCGCCGGGGCTCCGGGGCCGCGGCTCCGCCCCGCCCGGCGCCCAGCCCCGCCCCGCCGCGGCCCCGGCCCCAGCCCGCCCGGCGCGGCCTCTCTCCCGCCGCCCCCGGCCCGGGGCTTTCCCCGCTCCCATCCCCTCGGGGCACCCGGCTAGGGGCGCATCCCTTCCCCGGAACCCCGCAGGGGGCATAGAGAGGCAGGGGTGGCCCGAGGGGAGCCCCGGACGAGGCCGAAGGCAGCCCTGTCCCCTTGGAGCAGTCTTGGGGGGGGGACGAAGAGAGCCCCGCGGCCCTGGTGGAGCCCCAGGGAGTGCCATGGAGGTCCCAAGGGAACCCCAAAGTGGTCCCCATCCCACCGGAGGGGTCCTGTGGGAGCACTGGGGCCAACCCCGCAGGGCCGAGGGGCTCCTGACCCCTTAGAGCAGCCCCAGGGAGGGTTAACGGATGCCCCAAAGGGTCCTTGTCCCCTCGTAGCAATCCCTGGGGCATATCCAACCCAGGGAGCTGGAGACCCTTCGGAAGGGCATCTCAGACCCAGGGGACCTGTCCTGGGAGAGATGATGTTGCTTGCTCCTCCTGGTCTGTGCACAAACAATTTGGGAGTTTCAGCTGAATCTTTGTTCATTTGGTGAGGGTCCATGGGTGCTGGGGTGCTTGGGGCGGCTTGAGCCAGCAGACCGCTCCCTCGGTGTGGGCTGGGGCAGTTCGACTTTGCCTGCCCCATGGAGCCCCAGTGCTGTGAGGGCTGGCAGGGCCTGGGGAGGTTCCCAGGCAGGGCCAAGCCTTGGTGTCGCTGCTGTCAGGCATTTGCCTGAGCTGTTCTTCCCAGGCACACCCAGTGCTGAACTCTGGAGATCACCCAGCAGCTCCCTGGCACGCCGTGGCCAGACACGCTCCCGACTCTGGGAGAGCAGAGAGCAGGCACCGCCCTTCCTTTTTGCACAACTGTTCTGCAGCAGCATCACAGCCACATCCCCTCTCCGTGCCCACATCCCCACTCTGCAACTGTGTTCCCTCTCCTCTCCATGCCCGTGTCCCCTCTCTATGCCCGTGTCCCCTCTCTATGCCCATGTCCCGTCTCCATGTCCCCTTCTCCAGCCCAGCGCTGCAGTGCTTCCCGCAGGATGATGCTCGGTGACGCAGAGCTGCCCAAACCCAGCTCCTCAGGGACATCTTGTGCCCGGGGATGCTCAGTGCAGGCAGCACCGGCCTGCGGTGTTCGCTGGGGTGGGAAACCACGTCCTGAGTGGGGTGGAGAGGAAGAGCCTGAAGCTTTGGGAAGGCTCCAGCAGCTGTGACGCAAAGCTTTTCTTTTCCAAAGCAACCCCCAGTCCAGCAAACTGTAACTAGTGTGAAGGTCTGGCCCTGTCTGGATGCGGTACAGCTACTGCAGGGCCAGTGGCACCCGAAAAATCAGTCACAGCAAATGTTTCTTCCTCCACACCCCAGCGCTGGCATTGCTGTAATTAGCAGCAAACCATGGAAGTTTGTTGAGCTCATCCTTTTGGGCCATCCCGTCCTTGCCTAGTGAGAGCCAGACAGTGGCATTGCCCCCACCAGAGCTGGGCAAAAAGTCAGCTGTGAAAAAGCATTCATTTCCTTCCAAATAGTTCCTGCACTGCATTAACTCTTCCGTGCTCTTTAGAGGGAAATAATTTGCCTGCAGGTACTTGCTGCTACGAGGTTGCGCATGTGAAGTCCCAGGCTGCAGTTCAAACTCCCGTCGAAGGAAAAAAAGGCATCGTTGCCCCGAGCTGCACTAAAGCCTGAGGAGCAGATGCTGCTGCTGCAATTAAAAACCAAAAAAAATGTAAAAAATCAGCTATAATTTTTGCTCATTTTTTAGCCTCAGCAGTGCCAGGCCAAGCCCCCAGACCTCCCTGCCGTGGCAGGGAGCTGGTTTCTCAGCCAGATGCCACAGAAAAAATTCCCTTGAAAGGCTCTAACGGCGTCGGTCACCCTGGGAAAAACTCGCCTGATGTGAGCAGGGAAAGTTTTGGAGCGTTGCCTGTTGTGCTGGCAGAGCTGGCAGCCCCGTGGTGGCGATGGAGCCTCTGCAGGGGGGGGAGTTTGCGGTGCACGACCAGGTCTGAGTTTCCGGAAAAGCTTGAGTTTCAGATCCGAATGTAAAGATGAAATGTAAAAAAGCCACATTTTGGTGGAAGCAAAATCTGAGGGTGTTTATTTTGGGATGGCAGCTCCTGGAGCAGGGGGGACCCCTGAGCCTGCAGCCCCACCGACGGCTGCAGGACCGATGAGGGATGCTCAAGGCTCCTGTGGGGACTGTGCCGAGCCCCTGCGAGTCACCGCACCGTGGTCCTGCTCTGCGCTGACCCCCAGCTCCCCATGCCCCTCAGCTGTGACTTTATGCCCTTCAGGCTGCTGTCCCCATGCCCCACCTCGTCCAGGCAGATGCTGCTGGCATGGAGTGGGACGGTGCCTGCGCAAGGTCTGCTCCTACTGGCGCGGTGGCTGCAGCTGGCCCCTGCGTGGTGTGGAAAGCCAGGGCCAGCCCATGGCATGGGTACCCACACCACAGACACAACCATGCTGCTGTATTCCCCGTGGGAAATGTGCCCCGGGCCTGCTACCCAGCATCTGAGTCCTTCAGTGGGCGCGCTCGGCTGCACCAGCGACAGCACGGAGCCAGGGAGAGGCTGTTATTGATGGCTGGAGAAGCCATAAGATGTAAAGAAACAAATTTGAATGCGAGACAAATAGTTGAGAAGGGGATTTAGTGCAGGAGGAGATGGCAGTTTGGAAAAGGGGAGGCCATGGCATGCATATTTCATGGGCCGGTGCTCAGTGGAGAGGCATTTCTGACACTGAAAATAACAGATGGCAACAAGGACCGGCAGCCGCTCATGGCACCTGGGCGGGAGAGCTGCGAGATGAGCATCGTCCCTCCTGCCTGGTAGCAGAAGCAGGCGCGGGCGCAGGCTGGCTTGCCGGGGTGCAGGGGTCAGCCTTTCTCACCATCGCTTTCCTCCAGCCCCGTGCTGGGGTAGGGGCAATCCGGGCACATCCTCGGGCCAGGGTCTCATCCTTGCTGCCCCATAGCTCTGCCAGCCCTCCAGCCCTGCCTGCTCCAGCTGCCAGGCGCCCCATGCTCCCAGCATCCATCCTCTGTGGTTTCCCTGGAGAGCACTGATTCAGATCCTCCTCCACTGGGTATTTCTCACGCTGATCATCCGCCCGGCTTGTGCCCAGGCCCAGCACTACCAAACCGCTTCTACCCCGGGCCAGCATGCCAGGAGGGACACCTGCATCCTGCCAGCAAGCAGGCAGGGGTGTGGGGAATGGAGCGGGCCCTCGGCTGGCACCTAGCTCTGCTAAACGTCCCCCTTCGAGCTGGCACCTAGCTCTGCTAAATATCCCCCTTGGAGCTGGCACCTAGCTCTGCTAAATGTCCCCCTTGGAGCAGGAGGCAATGGGGTGGCCAGGAGCTGCAGCCCTTCCCCGGCACGGGCCGGCGGCAGCCATCTGCCATGGACCCCCTGGCAAAACCCCCGAGAAGGTGGAGGTGGGGTCCGCGCTTCCCAGATTGCACCCATGTGTGGCTCAGCACCTGGCTGAGGGTTCTTTTTCTTCACAAGAGGCTTCATCTCCTGCTGTGCCACCCTTCAGGGAGAACCCCAGACCCACTGATACCCACGCAGATGGGAATAAACCCCCTGTGGGGTGCACAGGAGATCCCAGCTCTAGGACAGGGGGTATTTAGATAATGAGTTGGTTCTCTCCAACCCCTCCAAGCAATCCTGTCACCTGCCTGGTCATGGGGGTGGCTCTGGTTCGTGCCGCAGTACGCATCATTGCATGAGCAGCTCCGCTTCTCTGTGCCGTGCCGGCAGCGGAGTGGAGGAGCCAACCAGTCCTCTCGGAGCTGGGGATCCGGGGAACCACGTCCTTCTCCTTCCTCCTGATGCTAAATTGGCCCCTGGAGGTCTAAGCGCTGTAGCGAGAGTGGTGGTGAGTCCCATCCTGGGACTGCGTGGGCAGGGTGGCGCTGCAGAAGCTGTGTCCTACCTCTACCGGATGGGAGTGGGGGGTTTTGGGGACTTGCTCAGGGTCACCCCAGGAGCCACAGGGTGGGGGCTCCAGCTCCTGGGGTGCTCCTGCGGGTTGGGAGCCCTGGCGAGAGCAGCTGAGAGCTGCCACGACCCTGCTGGCGGAAAGAGATGCTGGGGGACTCCCCTTGCAGCTGATGTCCCAGCTGTCTTAGACCTTGCTCCCCCGTCACGGTCGGGATTTGGGAAGCTGGGCTGGGCTCCAATCCCTGGCATTTTCCTCTTGTATCCTGACGATTTTCAGTGAATCACTTGGAGCCTAGGAAATAGCTGTCCTCTTGGTTCTCCTGCTGAGTTCCTGCAGGATTGGCTCAGCAGCCACAACGAAATACCCGGGTAAATTCCTATCTCCATAAAGGTGAAAGCTATTAAAAAAAAAAAAAAAGGCGGTTGCCTCTGAAAGGGCACCCATGAAGCACCCAAGGCAGGGAAAGGCACATCAGCCTTCCCACATCAGGTCATTTTTTTTTTTTCCCTCTGGTTTTCCATCAGTGAGTAGAAGTGGGTTGTGTGAGGTGTCCAGGAGGGTGCCTGGGGGAAAAGGAAGGTCAGTGAATGCCTGAAACAATTTTGCTGCACTTAGAGCTGAGAAAGGATCGGGTCGGAAGGTTCCTGTGGAAGTGGGGTCTGGGGGAACAGACATAAAAAGCCTTTCTTCCAAGCTGACTCCCTTGGCGGGTGGGTTGTTTACGGAGCTTGGATGCCAGCATGCCTGGAAGGGAGCCAGCTCTATTTTAGCCCTTCGTAAATGATATAAACACCTCGTGCTGGGGGAGCATTCCCGGGAAAGCAGCGGGGAGGGGGAGGCGAGGGAGAGGAGCGCTTCGGGGCAGAGGCAGGGCTGGGCAGAGGGAAGGGGGTCCGGGCTTTGCAGCCCCTGTGGCCCTGGGAGAGGGCTGGAAGGTAGAAGGAGCCAGCCCCAGGCGGAGGTGTCAGGAGCGTTTGGTGGGGGGCTGGCTGTCCCACTCTTGCCCCCATCAAGGGCTGCTGCTGAGGTGTGAACCCAGGGAGGTGCGTGCCCAGGGCTGACAGTCCCCAGGGCCAGCTGCCTCCAAGGACAGCTCTCCAGCAAGCATCTTAGAATCTTAGAATCATAGAATCATAGAATCATAGAATGTTTTGGGTTGGAAGTGACCCCTAGAGGTCATCTTGTCCAACCCCCCTGCAGTGAGCAGGGACACTGTTAACCTGGCCTGGAATGTTCCCAGGGATGGGGCCTCCACCACCTCTCTGGGCAACCTGTTCCAGTGTTTCACTGCCCTCATTGTAAAGAATTTCTTCCTTATATCCAGTCAAAACCTACCTTGTTTTAGTTTAAAACCATGACCCCTTGCCCTGTCACAGCTAGCCCTACTAAAAAGATTGTCCCCATCTTTCCTATGGGCCCCCTTTAAGTACTGAAC
>BOSO01031905.1:0-11692 GCA_018403395.1 Gorsachius goisagi | reverse complement strand
AGACGGGCAGCGGAGCGGGGGAGGGGTCTGGAGCCCCAGGCTGCTGGGGAGCGGCTGGGGGAGCTGGGGGGGTTCAGCCTGGAGCAGAGGAGGCTGAGGGGAGCCCTCATCGCTCCCTACAACTGCCTGAGAGGAGGGGGGAGCCGGGACGGGGTCGGGCTCTGCTCCCAGGGAAGGGGCAATGGGACGAGAGGAAAGTGCCTCAAGTTGTGCCAGGGCAGGGTGAGGTTGGCCATGGGGAACAATTCCTTCCCCAAAGGGCTGTCAGGGGCTGGAAGGGGCTGCCCAGGGAAGGGGTCAAGTCCCCACCCCTGGGGGGATTTAAAAGCTGGGCAGCCGAGGTGCTTAGGGCCAGGGTTTGGGGGTGGGATGGCAGGGTTAGGGGAACGGTTGGGCTTGGGGTTCTGAAAGGGCTTTTCCAACCTAAGTGATTTTATGTTCCATTGCACCTTCAAGGACCACCTCCTTTTACTCTGGCTTTGCTCTGACAGCTTATCGTAGAATCATAGAATGTTTTGGGTTGGAAGGGACTGCTAGAGGTCATCTAGTCCAACCCCACACTCATCCCAAATCCTTTTCTGGCTTGGTCATTTTGTATTTCCATGTATTACTTTGCCACACGAAAACATGGTCTGTTGGACTGTGACCTCCACCAGATCTGGGTCTCCATGCAACTGTCATCAATCAGCCATGCATTAGTTACTGCTTTTTTTCTTTGTGTTGCAGGTTTATATTTAATATGACCCCCCAAAAGGAATCACAGATGAGACTGAGCAGTGATGAAAATCCCTACGGGTCCATGCTTGGGTGCTGGCTTCACTCCCCGGTCTCCCCCCATCAACAGCCACGCTTGGGGCTGTGCTGGCATGCACCTTAGGTGTGTGGGGTTTGTTTCACCTGGTGTGAGATTTATCCTCAAAATATTATGTGCTTTGGAGAAATTTGGGCAAATGCTGTGTTGAGGCAGTTGCCTGCGTCATGCAGCCCTGTCGGCTGTCAAATGAAAGATAAGTCTTTTAAATAGACCTAATTCCAGGAAATTCAGCTGGCTGATTGGAATTGTATTTTTAGTCTCCAGTTCATGTATTTACCTGAAATTTCTGTCCCGCTGTTCCAGCCAGAGCTGACCCCAGGTTGCCTGCTGCTCCTGCCTTTCACCTTTCGTCCTTTCTTAAAATACTGCGACTTACACGAAATTTACTGTGTTTTACCAGTTGATTTTAAAATGCTTTATTTTAGCAGATGTTTGGCAATACTGAAATCTCTGTCATTAAGGGGTTTTAAGGTAGGTTATAAGGAGGTTGTTGGGAAAGACCCTGCATTTGCAGAGTGGGGTGCACATGGTTAATCTGTAGACAGAGTTTCTCTCGTCCTCTTTGGTAACTGTTTTATCCCATCCCCAGCATCCCAGCACAGTACTTGCTTCCAATTTTACTGGTGGTGCCTAATAGTGAATCTAGCAGCTATCTAATTCTCTGTTCTTAGCATGCTTAAAAAGTGCTTTAATTTACTATTAATTCTGCCGGCTGTTCAGATTTAATGGATTCCTTTAGAGGTCCTCATCAGTCACCGACCCCGGACACTTCTTTTTCAGTGCCATTTTTTTTCCCTCTTCATTTTCTGTGCCTTTCAGAAAGATTGTGTTTCCACATCTCATTTTTGCCAGAATGGGTTTTGCCTGATTCAACTCTTGCTGCTTTTCTGGATTTGTAACTTTTGGGGTCTTTGGTAGATGCTTTAAGCGAGACGCGTACTCTCAGCGATGCTAACGATTGGTTTTGGCTTTGTTTTAAACTTAGACACTGCTGCCATTATTTTGGGCTCATAGTTTCCGTGACTAGCACAGAAATGGAAAGAAGCTATAATGGAAGAGGACTTGCATTACACATGGCAGTTCATCGTGGCTTCATCCTTCTCATGTAGCTCTGCTGCTGCTCCGTGGGCAATTAACTCTGAAACGGGAGCTATTCTGCATGCCACCAGCAGCTTTTCATCCGAAAGACTTATCAGTTTGGTATTGATTATTCATTAGTCGTTTGCATTGTGGTATTTTTATTTGCCTCTCTGGGAGTGTGTACGTGATGAACAGCGGTGAGACGTTGTCCTCCTTGTACCGGTGCTGCTGAACACGGAGAAGAGAGTGAAATTCGGTGCCTAGAGCCTGCAAACGCCTGGCAGATGGTCTTCGAGTGTCTTTGCAGAAGAAAACCACATACTTCATACTGCTTGAATTATTTTTTGTGCGTTTAAGCCCCAAAATCTCTTCTTTTGTGCCCTGATGTCTTCATACTCCTCTCCTAACCACCGGCTGCACCTTTCAAACCTCACCAGCCGCGCTTCCCGGGCAGGCGTGATGCCAACCGGTGCAGCCCAAGCTTGGCACTGGGAAGCCACCGTGTGTTTCCCATCATCCATGCTAGGGTGAGGTTAAACTGTGATCTGCTTTGAGGGCTTTCCAAGTGGAATTGTATGCAAGGATTTACAGGAGCCGATTTCAGCCCTGCTGAAAGCTGCCAGGGTGACCTTGCGGGTGCTCCCTGCCTGTGGGGCTGGGTCAGGAGCGGGACAAGCTCCCATAGCTCCCTGCCGACAACGTCCCCTGGCTTGGAGGCTGCGGGGGGAATTAGCATTGCTTGTTCGTGCAGCATTTTGCACCCGAGCTAAGCCTGTCTTTAAAAAGCAGCCGACGTGGTTGTGCTTGGAACAAGCAGCTCAGTTTCTATATTATACACAACAGTCATCTCTGTAGGAAGCTGGCCAGCCCACGCTGCTGCAGCAGCCCAGGCTCCTAGCGTGCTTATCCTCGGGGCGTTCCCAGGAGGAAGGGAAGGAGCTGGGGAACTCGAGGAAAAAGCTTTCCAGCGTGCTGATGTGAGCATCCCCGGTGGTGTGAGAAAGCGGTACCCGGGTACCCGCCTGTCCATCGGGTCGCTGGCAGGGATGCTCGTGCGTCGTTCCAGCTGCACAGCCGCTCTGCGAGGGGGGAGAGCGGGTCCCTCCTGGGACCCGGTGTGGATCCACCGCGTGCAGGTGCGAAACCTGCATCCTGCTCTTGTGCCCTTAGCCTTGCATCTGCTCATGCACCCTTAGTGCCTTCCTCACCGGCTGTGACCTGCTGCGGATAAAAAATTACCGCAAGCTGGGCGATGGGAGACTTCCCAAGTCTGTACAGTTCCCCAGGGAAGCAGCTCGGCTGTGTCTCGGCTTCATGTTAGCATCCCTCCAGATTCAGGGAAGAGCAAACAACCCCTCAGGGTCGATATCCATTGGTGTCCATCTGTCCCAGCTCCTCGGATTGTTTGCACAAGTCAGTTCTTGGCTACACCTGACTTTACAACACTATTAATTACATGGTAACTGATACACCTGCAACAATTAGCTATGTAAACTAAGATAAAAAGCCTCATCAAATTTCATGTTTCAGAGTACAGGCTGCTTCCCTCTGGAGGCTTCCTAAGCCCTCCTCCCAAAATCCCTTCCTAAAGGATACTCCATAGATCATCTCTGGACCCCGAGAGAGGCTTGTTCCTACATGTAAGTGAAGTGGGGCTGGGGGAATGCAGTGTATCAGCTGCAGAGGCTTGAGCCTTCCTGGAAGGAGTTGTTCCCCCTTTCCCATCTCTCACTTTTGTGGCTGTGAACCGGCCGGTCCCTCTGGAAGGAGCTGGTGATATCCCCATCCCCCAGTGCATGCTCCTACTCTGGGGGTTTATAGAGGAGGGGAGGCAGAAGAAAACGCAGGTTGGGCCACGTTTGTGAGCAAGGTGGGTATCGCCCTGCTGCTGCAAAGTAAACTGCTGATTTGGGGAGGAATTGCCCAGTTTGACCTGCTTGGTGCCGCTCCGGGACAAGCACACGGATGAGCGGCCAGGCAGGTCTGCTGGAGGCAAGGAGCCAGCGGCCGCACGTGTCTCCAAGCAGGTCCCAGCCGTCGCTCCCAGTGATTAATCTCCGCTTCGGGAGGTTTTCCAGTGTGCCTGATGCAAAACACAAGCCAGGGCGCAGCCCGCGTCGTGGTTGACTGCAGGGTGTAGAGGTGACTTGTTATTTTTTTTTTTTATTCCCAGGGAACCCAAATGTGCTGGTCGGTGCTTTCATCCTGGGGACCCGGCATTAAATCCTCCCGGGCTGTTCCCGAAGGACCTGGGGGGATGCCCAGTCCTTGGCACCCTGGCAAACCAGGCTGGCAGGGCCACATCTGCTCCCACAGCACCAGCTGTACCCGGCCCCTCGCTGGGGCTGTGTGCTCCATTAACTCCCCCTGCCCCGTCCTGTGAAATACGGAAAGTTTTGTACTATTAGAAATTGCCTTTGGGGAAAGGTAAATTAAACCCTGGCCTGCTGGGACTGAGGCAGGGCTGGAAATGTGAATGTGGAAATAGGTCTCGGCTTAAAATGACTTCAAGGACAGAGGGTAGATGCTGGGCTTCTCGGGATCTGATTCAGCTGGGACCAGTTCCAATTAAAATGAGATCAAGGAGAATGGGAAGAGGGAAAAAAAAAAAAAAAGTTGTTTCTTTGCATTTCTGTCTGTGTTGCAGCTTGAAACATTGGGACTGGTTTGCGTCTCTTTTCTACAAGCAATGAATCTGATCTGGAGAGTATTTCAGATAATTTCTTTTAAGAATTGCAATTCTTTGGCTGTCTGGGAATTCTGCTTTCTCCCTGTTTGGTTTTTTTTTTTTTTTAATTTGAGGTTGTATCAACTTAAGAAAGCCTTTCCTCAGTGCCTGAAATGAGCAGGCCAGCTTTAGTTGCCTTCCACATATCTCCTGGGCTGAGTGTGGTCAGAAATGCCATAAATTAGAAATAATTATGTGCTTTTAGTGAGGCAGCAAGCACAGACCAGACGGCTGCTGTTTCTGTGGAGGTAGGCAAGGCTTGTCGGCTTGCTAAGGAAAGCTGGGAGCAAGAAATGGGTGGCCAGGGAGCTGGTGGGGAACTGGGTTTATGGTTGAGCCAAAAAAGGGAAGCCTCATGAAGCAGGAAAAAAAATGTTTGCGGGGTGGAAAGGGGCAGCTCTCATTGCTCCCAGAGTTGCTGCTCGGTTGAAGGGGGTGCTGCAGGACTGGGGCCAGATGTGCGTACAGCTGTGCCAGCAACAGCAGCCAGCATGGGTTCCTCGCTCCTGCGTGCCCGTGCCACCGTTTGCTAAACTTCAGTGAGATAAGTTTAATGCTAAGTTGAAATTTTATGTGCACATTTCTCTTTTTTTTTGGTTTTTAATTTTTGTTTTAATTCTTGTGTTTGGTTTACAACCAAGGTCAGTTTTGGGTTCTTTGGTAGCAGAGGCAAGCAAGGCAATTTGACAAGATGCTTTTAGAAAAATAAAGCTTGAGTCGTAAGCGGTGGCCGTGAAGGGATTCCAATGCACGTGGTGTTATCTCTTGAGTTGTCTCCTCTCTCGCTTGAACAAGGGTCAGGGAGATCTCAGGTGGCATCTTGATGGGCTTCGTGTTTGCCAAACAATATCCGTGGTTGATATTACTGATTAACAAAGCGTAAATGCTGCAGAGAGCGCTTTGCTGAACGGGGGTGAGGGCGGAGGAGCCACAAGCAGGATTGTTAGCAGCACTGATCGGGCTGGTAGAGAGGAGTTTGACAGCGGCACTTGAAGGGCTGAGCTCATTATCTTGTGTGTTTGGAGAGCGCGGAGGCAATTCTGCATTCTGCAAAGGCTTTTACAGTCTTTGTCTCCTTAAGTCATTAGAAATACCACGATCTGGTCTGTTAGAAAGATGGATCTAGGGATGACAAAAAATATATATATATATATATATCTCTGAGCTGGAAAGCTGGCTGCTCTTCAAACACAGCAAAATGGGCAGAGTGCGTTTCGGAAAAAGGGAAGAAGGGAATTCCGATTACAATTCTTGCAACATCTTTTCAGAGCGTGAAAATGCTATGTGTTTGAGCAGATCCCAGGAGCAGTTGCGGGATTAATGCGGTAGCTGAACAGCTAGGGAAAGAACGTGATGGCAAAGTTTGGAAAACTTCTCCTTTTTCCCTATGGAAGAGCATGGTTTAGCGCTTTTGCTCATCTCACCCATTTCATTTTGCTGGTGCTGTGAGACTGAGGTGGACAGACAGTCCTTGGGAAGGGTATGGGGAGGCTGCTTTTAATGCAGGACATCCCCCGTTGGGGAATGTGGGATGCCCATTTCCCATGGAGTCTCCAAATCTCCCCATAATTTAGGTTTATATCCTGAAATATAAGCCCATCTCCTACTCTGGCCTCTTTTATCTGAATAAATCTCATGTGCCTGCTACTGCTCAGACAGAAAAAATAATCTTTATTGCCATAATATGTTTGTCAGCTTTCCTTTATCCCAGCAAAGTACTGTAAGATCTGCAAAATGCTTTGGAAACATAAGCATTTTTTGAGCAATAGATATCGCAAGGGAGGAAAAAAAAAAAAAAGTAAGTCTTTGAGATTTGAGTCTTGCAAACCAAGCCACTCAGCCAGGTTTTCTTGGCATGATTCCTTTTGCAGAATGGGTATCTTACCGCCCGCTGGAGCCAAAAGTGAAGAAATGGATTAAGGCTTTGAAATTGCTCCATCCTGATCGCTCTTTTACAGCCCTGTGCAGAGCAGAAGGGATGTTTTGGAGTAATATTTGGCTAAACGCTGGGCACTGGTGGTCTAGAGCTCAGGTTGGTGCAGACGACCTTAATTGCATTGCTCTTAACGAAGCACAGGGCAGGCTGACACTCTAGCCTTGCATTTAAAGCATCTGATTTGAAAACAGAGCAGACCTGCCCAAACCTTCAGCAGCCTCCCAGTTCTTCTGTGGAGCTGCTGTCTTGCTCCCTCCTCCCTTCTGGGCACCCATGTCTTGATGGGGAGCAGGATCGTGCCCAGTTCAGATGATCCTTGAGTAACTGGGGCAGGCAATGCTCCACTTGTGCTCCTGTGAGATGCTGTTTGGGCTTTGCTGTATATATTCACTTCCAGTTTGCATCTTTTTTCAAGAAAAGTGTGGTGGTGGAACATTTCTCCTCCTGAGCCATGGTCAACTTGGACACAAAGTTCTGGGCAATGTCTGAGAAGCACAAGCCCTGCACGGGATGGAGCAGATCTGCGTGGTTGCACACTCTCAATTTTCTCATCCTGGTTCAGACTCCTTCTGGCATGAAGAATATCAGCTTCATAACTGCCTAATTGCATCTAGGTGGCAGCCTGGGTGGTGTGTCCCAAAATGGACTGGGTGCTTGCAACGGGAGCCCATGGTGGAGCAAACCCAGCAGCGCTGAGCCTAGTCCTTGTTGAAGAGGAGCCAGGTATGAGAGCTGGAGGACTGGCTTGATCTGTTTCTCCCCTCACCACGACCCCAGTAAAATTTAAGGGCAAAAGTGGGAGGAATAGAAGAGAATTTGCTATTTAAGGCTTAATTCATTTTTAACCTCAAGCATTAGCTGGAGTTTGTGCAAACCACTGGCAAGGCAATTGAAGTGCCTTTTTAATGGGTTATTTTCATCACTTCACCAGGGTGGGAGGTAAAGATCCCAGGCTGTGAACTCCCTGGGGTAGGGGCCATCCTTTTGCTGTGCTGCTCTGATGCTTAATCCCTAATTGGGTTTTATTCACAAGTCCTGACTGAGTCATGACGAGAGAGAAGGTGCAGAGATGCGGCTGGATAGAACATGAGGAGCAAAATGTCCAGGCTTCAGTCCCCAAGGCTCCAGCTTGGATCCATCCTGGAAGAGTAAAGGACTTTGGAAAGTGCAGCGTCTAGCTTATTTTGAAGTTGCTATGTGTTTTGCAAGAGTAAGCTCCAGGGCCAAAAAGCAATGAAAAAACTGGATACTCTGAGGTTTCCTCTTAAATCCTGAGGACAGTTAGGAGAAAACGAGAGCGAATACGTGGGCGCTGGGTTTTCTGAGCAAGAGTGCAATGACTGTAAAGCAGACCCGTCCCTCCGCGCGCTGAGAAAACGCCTGTCCATCCGCACCTCGGTGAGCTGCTACCCCCGCTCTCTGTGTGGGATGTAGCTGCTGCATCATCCCACGTGGTGAAGGGTACTGTGACGATGATGAAGTCTAATTTCAGACTTGTTTGGGGGACACCTTCCCAAGCACGTGCCCTGGCTGCAGCTGGGGATCGTCACCTCCGTGACGGGATGGGGGAATGCAGGTACGCCCAGCGCCTTCATCCTGGCCTCATGTTTTCCCCTCTTAGCAGAGTGTGCCCTGTGTTGCTCATTGCCTCCAACATTTGGAGTCCATTTCACAACACAGCATTGCAGGAATGCAAGCTCGGGTCCTGTTGAATTAATTTCTTGTGCAACTCGGCCAAGAGAAACTAGGGATGAATCTGTTTTTCTCTGCAATGTTCATTCATTCGGCTACTGCCTGCATTAACGCACCTCTGTTGGCTTGCGATCTCTCTCCACCTAGGTTATTTAGAGGAATGCTTTCTAAAAATAGCTGCCTGGTTTGATGTCTTTCCGGTATTATTCTGTGTAGCACTAAAAACCTGCCTAGAAAGGCTGTCCAGTTCATTGATGTTCCCTTAAAATACAGCTAATCCACGTAATCTCATTATAGTAGACGATTATACTGAGAGTAAGCTTTAGCAGTGGTCCAGCAAAGCCTTTTATTCCCCATCTATTATTTGGATGGCTAAAAGTCACTGGGAGTGTGTTTTGGTTTTGCTGGGGCTGTTTTAGGACTGCAACTTAGAGCATTTTTGTTTTACATCTCTAGAAAATCTCCCGCGTTATTTTTGACGATGCCGGCACATTTCTTCGACTGCCACTGGCTTTTTGGCTTTGCCGGCTGCTGGCTTCCCATGACTACGCACCACGGTCGCCCAAAATCATGAGATTGGGAAGCATTAAAACAGCAGAGACCTTTTTCCCAGAGTAGGAGAGGGGAAGCTTTGCCGTGTGAAGTTGTTCGTGTGAGATTCCTGGTCTCCGGCATCTGTTTGCAGGCGTGGGACCTTGTCACCCTGCTCTTTCAGGAGTCAGACCAAGGAAAGAGCTGAAGTTTGGGATGCTGAGTCCCCATCGTTGGGAAGGACTTGCCTTGCTCCCCAGGTGGATGGGATGTATGGGGGCCGGTGGGCTGGATGTGTGGGTCAGGACGGGGGGGATGCCATTCTGATTGTACTGGGAAGTAACACGGGGCAGAGGTGTGCACCACGGAAACCTGACCACGAGTGAGGGCTTGTGTCTGTAGCAGCAGTGAAGCACTTTGGGCTTGAAACGTGGCTCAAGCCTGCCCTTGAAGAGGAACATCTTCCAGGAGATGTTGCTGCCTAAACCTCCCTACGCTTGGATCAAGGACTGACTCTTCAACAGTGGCCAAACACCACAGAGCTTATGGTGAAATACCACGTCTGGATGGTCTCCTGGAAATATGATTAATTCTCCTTGAGGTTTGAACAGCCTGTGCTGTTTATGATGGGTTACAGGTCATGTTCGCTGCGTACTCGGTCTGGCCATGCTCAGTGGCCATGCTCCTTGGTCCGGCAGCCCCGGTGCCTTGGGGGAGCATCGGTTTGCCAAAGGCAGCCATCACCCTCCCAGAGGGTTGTTTGTAGATGGATGTCCCTGATCGCTTGCTCCTCTTGAGGCCGATGGAGGCAAGAGCACATGCAACTGGAGGTAGAGGTGGTACGAGCCCCCCGGTGTGCCACCTTGGAAGAGAGAGGGGCATTGGGGGGGTGGTTTTAGCTGGGACACGGGGCAAGTCTCCACTCCCCGTAGTTTTACCCCCTCTCCTCTCTCAGTTGCTGGGGGAGCATCTCTCTTGCTGTGTTGGGGCTGCAGCAGCGTGGGGCCAGCGCTGCAGGACTGCAGTGGGAGGAGTGGGGGTGGAAACCTTTTACAAAGTGATTTCTGCAGTCAAATGAAGGGTGGGGTTTTTTTCCCTCTCCCTAAAGCCTGTCTTTGTCGTTTTTCCCAAGCTGAGCTTGCAGATCTGCAAGTGGTCCAGCCCCATCCCCTAAAATAAACTGGATGAGATTTGTCAGTGAGCAGAGGGATTAAGAGGGAGGTTACGGGCCGGCTCGCAGAGACACAAGTGCAAGCACTTTTTCGAGAGTCCGGCGTGGTGTTTTGAGAGGACATCAGGCTCTTGGCTCGCAGAGGTGTCTCTTGGGGCCCATGGAGGGCAGGGACGAGTCGAAGGACTTGCTTTGCCATCTCTCTGCCTGCTGGCACATGCTGCACATACCTCCTTTGGGGCAAATTCCTGGTGCAGGCTCCACAGTCACAGTAAAAAA
Organism: Gorsachius goisagi; assembly: GCA_018403395.1. Taxonomy (NCBI): domain Eukaryota; kingdom Metazoa; phylum Chordata; class Aves; order Pelecaniformes; family Ardeidae; genus Gorsachius; species Gorsachius goisagi. Next base: position 1,461 of record BOSO01031905.1, on the reverse strand, counting down.
AGCCTCTAGGGCTGTTTCTACTTTTTTTTTTTTTAAACTTTTTTTTTTAATAACCGTCCTGCTTTTGCTTATCTTGGTCCAGCCCCTCCAGTGATAACACAGGCAAAGTCCTGACCCGTGGCATCCTGGGGAGCCGGCAGAGAGCGGATCTTCTCGTCTCTTTTTCAGAAGAAAAGACTGTAGGTGCCAAACCAAAAGGGCAAAGTGATTTGCCCCGATGAGGTATCGTGTTTCTGCTCTGATTTATGGCTTCTGAGTCATCCATTCTAGGAATTGCTTTATTTAGGTAACGGAAATAATTCTGCTGGTTTTAAATCAATGTGTTGTCAGCCATTAAAAGCCCGTGCGGCATGAAAACCACGGCTGGCAGGACTAGGGCTGAAGAGGGAGCAGGATGGAGGCTATAGGTGCAGCAAAATACACCGGCAGTGATGTCTGCCTGTCTGTCGTGGACAGCTTGACACAGGCGGATGCCTTCCTAGAGATGGAGCTAGGCTTTTCCAGCTTAATACCATGTCAAACAAATGTGTTTAGGCTGGTGGAAGAGGGTGTCTTGGCTGCGGGGTGCGTGTACCCAACCGTGTTTGTTCAAGGCACTGTCTGGTTGCTGTCTGGCTGCAGACCCCGAGCCCAGAACGTTTTCATGTGCTGGGTCCCGCTGGGAAATGAGACCTTTCCTCGCCTCTTGCCTGCGCTCAGCCGCTCGCAGCCCCCGGTTCATTTACCAAAACCATCTGCCTGGCCGGGGGCAGCTGGGTGGCTTTCCCGCACTGCTTAAAATCTCTGCGAGTGTCAGCAAGTTCTTCATTGTTTTCTGTTCTTTCTGTGAACTAATGAGCGTTGTCTGATTTTTCTTTTCTTTTTTTCTTTTCTTTTTTTTTTTTTTTCTTTTTTCTGAGTGTAATTTGGCCTGGCTGCAAGTGCCCTAGCTGTTAAGGAGGAAAATTCCTATTTTTCCACAAGAGGCTTGAGCAGCAGAGGTGGCTCTGCAGTGCTGAGCGATGCTGCCCACTGCTTACTGTACAGTGGTGTGCATGGGAAAACTGTGCGTGTGTTCCTACCATTCAAGACTCTGGGGTCATTTTTATGCCACTTCCCTTTGGTTTTGCCTTCTCCCTCCAGCTTTTCCCACAGGGTCATGAAGATTTCACCTTCTTTCTGGGACGGTGCTACTGGGTGCCTTCTGACCTTTTGCTGGTGGCAGCTCTGGTGATCTCCTCCTCAGCGGGTTTCAGTTTGGATCCTGGTATTAAAGGCATCTGATAAATACTATTTTGGGAGAAATAGGTATATTTGGGGGTGAAATAGGTATGTGATCCACTCCTGAGCAGGTTGCATGGCTGTTGTTTGGTACAGCTAGGTGTCGTGGTTTAACCCGGCTGGCAGCTAAGCACCACGCAGCCGCTCGCTCACTGCCCCCCTTCCCTCAGTGGGATGGGGGAGAGAATCGTGAAGAAAATA
>BOSO01031898.1:383-24463 GCA_018403395.1 Gorsachius goisagi | reverse complement strand
AGGGGAGGTCTCCCCAGAGCAGAGCAGAGGGGCACAATCCCCTCCCTCGCCGCTGGCCACGCTTCTCCTGATGCAGCCCAGGGTAGGGTTGGCTTCTGGGCTGCCAGCGCCCATGGCCGGCTCATGGCCAGCTTTTCATCCCCCAGCACCCCCAAGTCCCTCTGGGCAGGGCTGCTCTCCATCCTTTCTTCCCCCAGCCTGTATGGATACTGGGGGTTACCCCAACCCAGGGGCAGGACCTTGCCCTTGGCCTTGTTGAACCTCATGAGGTTCCCACGATCCCACCTCTCCAGCCTGTCCAGGTATGTCATCAGCCATGATAGCAATTTCACTGAGAACATGCAACAGAAGTGACAAGAACTTCTCAAACCATATCAAAATGCTGCCACATCAAGCAAGACAACGCGTCTCTGGCAGTGGCTATCAACCAGTGTTTTGGATGACCCAAAATTGTTTCCAAAACATCTCTCTCACAAGCGTAACTCTACAAATACCAAGAGAATTGGCTTTAGCTGAGTATTTATTCAGCTTTGTTGAGTTTTGCTAAATTCCAATTCCCTTCGCTGGTTTTATTTATGCTTTTAGTTGGACTTCGTGTGTGTTTAAAGGAGTTAACTGGCCTGTGTCCTCACCTAGCTGGAAAGACCAAGACCAAAACACAGTTTGGCGTTGTGTTGGAGGAACTGCCTGGTGACACCTGGGGAGTGGGTTTACCTTTGTGTCTGTCACTGACACCGAAGTCTGGGCAGATGGGCAACGCTGGAGGCTGCAGGCGGCTCCTCTTTGTCAGTCCTAAGATGTGTTGGTCTTGGGATCTGTGTAAAAATCTGTGAATCATGGTCTCTGTTGCTCTGCTTGAAAAGCAAAATAGAGGTCTGTTGTTCAGTGAGGAAGCTGTTGATTGTAATTTCAATGTTTATACAGTAAACATCCCAATTGCCCCTCTTTTTTCCCAGTGACTTTCTTCCACGAGGTGGAACTCCTTTCATAGCAATGACTGTCAATAAGGTGCGTTACAAGAAACGATGTGAGGAAATAAGTGTTAGACAGTTTGTTCTCGGCTTGCGGTGGTGTGTAAACCCCCACAGCTCCTGTGTCTTCAAAGTCCCCTGCAAACGTTAAATAACCACCAACCTTATCCCCACCTCACCAAGGCACATCACTTAAGGCTTTTGCTACCAGCAGGCATGGTTTAAAATGCCTGATGGTGTGGCCTGGAAGCCCAGCTACACCAAGGTTCTCACAGCACGACCTCTGGAGAATCAGCAGGTGATTCTCAAACATCTCCCTCGTAAGCGCTACAGACCACCCCAAAAGCACAGCCAGCGTGTGACCCAGAGCCAGGAGGGCAAGCTGCAGAGCACCTGAATCCCATCCTTCCACTCAGATCACGACGCTCTCGTGAAAAGCATGTTAAAAACGTCACTAGCGTTTTAATTTAACAAGCTCCATCACTTACTAATGGTGCAGTGTGTGTGCATTGCAGTGTTAGTACCGCAACTATTCCTTGCGAGGTTTACAAGCACATTATCTTTATTTTTCCTGTAATTACCCACACATCTCAGCTATGCTGGAGAACATGATCTACTGCAGAGTACTCCTAATGGGACATGTGTGCCAGGGAGGAAAACGCTTCTGTAGCAGCGGAGAGCTGTGCTTTTCTGTGAAGAAGACCACGATTGAAAATTAATCCTTTGAGTACCCCGGACATAACGTACAGATCCAGCAGAGCAAATAAATTTCACGTGGCTGACAAGCACTGCATGAGGGACCCCATCCCTGGCAACTGTTAGGGCCCCCTTCTGCTGGTGACCATAAAGGACCAAGTCAGGCAGGGAACCTGCGGGCAACTTGAAGGAGGCGTAGCCACCCGTCCCTGGGTTCACCTGGAGCAGCTGGCCTGCTCCAGTCGTCCTTGGGAAGGGCTGTATATCTCCAAGGGATTGTTAGTGAGGCATTTCGGATCCCATACGGAACCATAAAGTCAAAATACCCCATTCAGTCACCCCACTAAACACACGGGCTGGCTTGACCCAAAACCAGAGTCAGATTCTTCCGTGTTCCAACTCGGATATTTTTCATTTCTTTGCACTAAAAAATGAACTAGAAAGAGATGCAAATTTTTATGAAGCTAAGCATTTCCCTCACTTTCCTTCATAATATGCACCATGTCCTACCACTCAATACAAGTGCGACATATGCTGTTAGGTGGGCCCATTAATTACGGTATCTCACCAGACCTTTAAAATGAAAGCTACTGCCTCTGGTGGTTTAGGTGGAACAGAGATATATAACCTCCTAAAATATCTGCAGTAGCCCCAAGTTAACAGCCAGTATTTTTTAATCCTTTTAGTTATATTAATACCCCATTTTTTTCTGGAATGGAGTTTGCCAATATAATTTGCAATTATTACTTTGCATAATAAATTCATCATTTTGAGCTCCTGACTCTGAAAAGCAAATCACCCTGAATATATTATCGGTGGGAAATGAATTTGTTTGTGTGTTTCACCCAGATATATACAAAATATTCCTCCTCCTGGGGTGGAAGGGAAGGGTGGGATAGGTTTTAATAAGACAAAAGAAGAATCGAGACAATTTTTATAATAAAATCCTGCCTAAGCCAAGCTCTTGCAGTAACAAATCCCCTGGCAGGAGGCCTGGCGGTGGACTGTGTCCAAGACCTCAGCCTGAGCGGCAACCAGGGGCTCTGCAGAACAAGCCCAACGCAGCTTTATCACCTTTCCCCTCCGACTCCTCGCCCTGCTCGGCCGGCTGGGGACCTTGCTCCCGAGAGCAACTCCCTTGCTGACAAACAGCCTGCTGGCTCCTCGGGACCTGCTTCGAAGGACACATCCAGGTTGCCTAACCCCATCTTGTCACTTTTCCTTCCCCCCCCGCCTCGCCCCAACCCCGCAAGCCAAAAAGCAGGAGCGTTAGACCGGCTGGCAGTGACACTGGGTTGCTAAACTGTCAAGCCGCGCTTAATTCACCGCCTACCATAAACCCTATCTCGAGTTTTAGCGTGTAAAGGCGTGCTTAAGCCATCGCTGCTAAGAGTCTTGCACTCATCGGCTTTGCGCGACAGAAGGATGGATGTGGATTTTTCCTGTTTACCTCAGCCTCACGAGTTAATTTCGGTAGCTGTGCTTTCCTTTTTTCTTCCTGAGGTTTAAAACTGCGCCGGCAGCTTCGTGCACATTCTTTCCCTTATTAGTTCAGTTCCCAGGCTGACATTTTTGTCTCTGCTATAATTTTCATTTAAGCTAACAACTTACTTGCTGGGCTGCTCATTTGAGTCAATAGTCATGAGGGTTTGCCGAGAACGCTAGCCAGGAGGCAATTGCTTGATGTTGTTTTGTCGCTGCTGTTGTTTCAGAAAAAGAATATAATAATAATTAGAAACAGTGAGTCAGTGCGGGTGCTCTCGTGGTCAGATATCGTTTCTTTCATGTTAACGTGAAACCACACGACGACTTCTACGGTGTATCGACGTATTCCGCGGGATGTATCCCGCACTGATTTGCGGGTCATGTTATTTCATTTACTTAACTGCTGTTGTGCGGAGTGAAAACTGGTGAAGAATTTGACCTTTTTAGCTTTATAAGCATTTCACAAGGAGCTTTAGAAATCCTTCCTACTTCTGGTCTAATTCCATCGCTTATTAAATGTTCGTATTCAGCCTTGTAATCTGTCTTGATAAAATTATTCATGTGTGTCTTTTCTTTGCATCGACACTTTGGCATGGCAAATGGGCAGATCAGAGCACAACAGCAAGGTCTTGAGTTGCACACAATGTTCATCTGCATCTGTGCAGACCGACGAGTGCATGCGAACACAGTATTCAGTAAGTGCATGAGGAAATATTTTTATTAGGCTTTTTTTGTAAGGCACAATGGACTACAGTCGGTTTTTCTTTTTTTTTTTTTTTTTTTTCCCCTTAAGAAATAAGACTGCCACTTCCGTATGTGATATTAAAAAGCTACTACCCCCGTATCTTATACTTCTGTAGTCAATGCTGAGATCTCAGCCAAGGGCACAGCCTAGGCATTTGCATGTCAAGATGAAAATAATCCATTTTGATCCTCTATAGAAAATGTGGTAATAGTGGAAGAAGCTCAGAAAACATTACCCATCTCTCTGTGCCATGGGAGTCTTGAGGGAATAGCATTCCAGAGAGGGGTGTGATGCTGCAGTGCAGCGCTGTCTGAAATGCTGGGAAGAGCACAAAGAGGAATTCAGACAAAACAGAAGTTATCCTGACAAAAATTGCATCTATGCTGATGGGAAGAGGAAGGAAAAAAAAAAAGAAGGCAGAAAAAGAACTGCTGAAATAAAGACTGGCTTCAGCCCATCTAGTGGTAACACTCCACTGAGGTGTCTAAACTTGGGGTGTTTGAGATGTCTAAACCAGGGGTGTTTTGACCGTAGCTACTCAGTGGGAGAGAGAGGATCCTGGGATATTTATTAGCAGTGGGTGGGTTGAATTAAAACCAAGATGGATTGGGCAGATACTGAAAAGACCAATTTATATGTAGATTTGCAGCTGGGTATGCACTGTTGTGTGTGGCCATCAAATCTGTGCTTTTTAAACGTGTTACGTGGCTGGGGCTGTTCTGGCTGGGGAAGGTGCCACTCAGATCAAGCCGTGTCTGCCCATACACCATAATACTGGTTTTTTTCCCTGGAGACAGATGCGTTTCTCAGTTCAGAAAGCCTCCAGGCAGTGGGGAGGACCCACTGAAGTCCTGCAGAGCTCCTGCTTTCCGGAGCGGAGAGGCACAGCCAGCCAGACTGCGGAGGCATTGTGCCTCTACGACAGGGAGCTGCTTTGGGTGGGGGGTTGTCTTTTGGAGCGTGCCTTGTCTTCATCCACATCCTCACCTGTGGATATCCATCGTCCTTTTTGTAGCTGGAAGAGTAACTTAGCCTTCAGCTAATTACAGGAGAAGTTTTATTGCAGCCTTTGCCTGGGACAGGGGGAAAGGACAACCGAATTTTGAACCTGCACCACTGTTCTGAGCCGGGTCCCCCAGGGCTCTCCTCAAGACTCAACACCAGCTCTAGACTCTGGTCTTCAGAGCCACAGCCGTTAACTGACGTTGACTTAAAACTCCTTAGAAGTAATGAGTGCGAAGATCAAACGTCTACCAAGACCAAGCTACAAGAACTCAGAAAGTTAAGCAGCGAGAACCGGTTGATCCCATAAGCCCAACCCTCATCTCGTACTGCCTTGTGTCTCCTTAGACCGTCAGCCTTTCCTGCTGTGGCCCCACTGTCCTTGCACGCCTGCAAACGTCAACAGTCCCGATTTTAAACGTGGCCTTTCGAGTATCTATAAAGCATTGGAGGAAATGCTCCACGCAGCCGACTCCCACACAAGGGTTGGGCGTGCAATGCAGCGTGCGCCTTCCTCTTTTTCAGGTCCTGAGGAAATAAAATGTCCCTCTGGGCCGGAAAGAAAGAAAAAGGAAGAGGAGGCCTGGAGCTGGAAAAAGCAAGTAATACGAAATAAAAATTGAGGAAGATAATGCGCAAGAAATCCACAGGCTTAGGGAGAAGTCTGTTACAGACTAACTTTTAAACAGAAGAGTATTTGTGTGTATTAATGGGGTAACAATGCTGACAGGCAGATATTGTGATTTACATTTTTCCTTACTCTCTTGTTTGTAATCCCTCTCATTTTAAACATGTTCTTTATTTATTGCTAGAACAGTCAGAGCAAGCATAACCAATCTGTAGGACTGAAATATGGGGAAATTACTCTCTGCCTCCCTTTTTTGCTTCTGTTAATCCTCAAGGACTCCTCCTACCAAACTCTCATTTCTTTCCTTATTCTTCTCCAGAGGACAACTGCTCCCATGCTCTTCTTCCTCAGCTCACCTGAGAATTTTCCAGGGTCCTAAGTGTTAAGACTGAGATCTTTTCTGCAGCAAAACCCTATTTAAATCTCCTGGATATTTGGTAGGAGGCAAAGACTCAAAATCTGCAAAAATAATATGTGCTAAAATTTGCGGAAGGAATAAAATTAATGCATATGCCATGGCACTACCCTGTACTACTTCCCATCTGGGAGGAAAGAAATAGGCATTTCAGCTTAATAATATGCATGGTTCTCCCATTAGATTCCAGAATCTCTTAATGTAGATACACATCATTTTCTGGATATCAACAAACCACTTGAAGTATTATTTATACTCAAGGCTAGAATGATTGCCATGAGAATAATTGTGTAAAGGCTGGAATAGGAAAACAAAATTAACATTGCTGAATGGTATTCAGGCCTCAGTGATTTGGCAAACTTAGCAAAGATCACATGTCAGTTAAATGACAGATATGAGCCGTTGCAAAAAATATAGTGGTATTTCTTGAAAATATCTGATAGAGTAAAGGTTAATGTTATTAACATTCTGCTTGGTATGTAGTTGGTGTGAATGCAATATGTTCTTTATGATTTCTGTTTTCAAATATCAATGATACTTGATTTTTTTATTAATAGTGTGTAAGGATGTATTGATTTTTTTTTTCTTTGTAAAAATAATTAAAGCTGTTAAGGTTGGAAGAAAAAGATCTAAACAGATTAAATCCCAACCTACATAACTGAGCCTACAAAACTAATGTTTCCAATCAGTCATTACAATATTTTATTCTTTTTGGTTAAATTCAAATTCATTTTATGCTTTTCTCTCTGGGGTCTAAGAGCTGCTTTTTTGCAGTCAGCCTCTCCCCAGCTTCACTGGGATGTATGATGTTTTAGATTCCCCCTTTGTGCCCTGAATCAGTACAAATCTCGTGAAACCGGCAAACATTGCAGAGGAAGAAGCAGCTTGTACCGTCCTCCCAGTGTCCATGGTTCGTGGGCTGATTTATCCCACTCTTCCTATTGCTGCCCTGTAGATTGCTTTAGTCCACAAGTGACGCTTGTGTAACTGTAAGGAATTCATGTGCAAGCGATATGCACGTGATAACCTCTCTGATGCTGGTCGTCTGGGCTAGCCTGTCTTTACCAGGCTGCCTGTGTCCACCTTTCAAACAAAGGCACCCAGCCTCCATCACCCCTTCCTGGTAGCTTACGTTCTGCACCCTGCTTTTCATTTGCTTTCCTGTCTTTCCCCAGTCTCGGTTTCACAGGCACTGGTTTCCTCTCACGTCCCCAGCAGGGAGCTGTAAAGGGTGCTGTAATTTCCATAAGTACCGATGACTCCAGAAATTCCTCCAGTATGCGAGTGTCTCTGGTTACTCATGCAGAGTTTAAGGAACACAAGTAAAAATATCTTGCCTGGTTTCCGTATATGCCAGAACTACACTCCTGTGACAAGAGGTGGTGAGCTGGGAACATCACATGTATCTCTGCATGGTGAGGAAGAGGGAGGTCACCACGAAGGTGACCAGAAAAGGTGCAATAGTCAACTCCTAACCAGTATTACAGCTGCAACGATCAACTCCCAACCAGTATTTCAGAGCAACTGGAAAAATAACCTAAAATTCATGCTACGCTGACAACTAGTGATTTACAAACGAAGGTAAGGACAAGGGAACGATGCTGGGAAGGCCCACCCTCAACGTCCTAAACCAAGTGCATCGAAACCCTTGCCCACGATCCCAAGCTGCAGGACCCAGGCGTGCTGGTGGCTGACCTGGTGTGTGCCTGGGCACACCAGGGGACACAACGCTCTCAGGTGGGATAACCCTTGAGAAGGCTTTTCCATGTCCTTTCGCACTGCACACCTTTGCCCGACAACGAGCAACGTGCAGGCTGTTGATCCACTACGAGCATTTTTTGCCTTTCGTGCTTGACCACAATACCCCGGGTGCCATTGCCCATCCCTTCCGTGAAAGTCAGGCACGTGGCCTAAAGGTAAGTGAATCTTCTATCCGAACCATTCTTTCAGCTTTTGACCAGCCACCTCCTCCATTCTGGCCAATCTCTTAATCCTCTTGATTTTTAAAACTACGCGGGCTTTGATTTTACCCCTTGCTCACCCTTTAAATCTCATTTCTTATCCCCTAACTCAATTAACACAGCTTAGTTAAAATTGTTGCAAACATCTTTTTTGGGATTATCCTCTTAATCATAATTTTAAAATTAATGGAATATTCAATAATCTGTACTCATGATGTAATCAGAAATTTAAAAAAAAAATCCTATGAAAGCTATTTAATAATACTCTAAACTACTCAGCATTTAATTAAGGTTATTGGAAGATTAGAAATGAGATAGAAAGATGAATAAGGAATAAATCTGAAGTCTGTAACCATTGTTTCTAAAATGAATGACCACATTAAGGTCTTCCAAAAACTAAAGTGGTAATACATCTTTTCTCCCACAAGGTCCTGCTTTAGAAACATGCTTTTGTGTTTGGGAGGGGAAGAGGAGGGGATTAAAGTCTTTGAAATTGTTCTATAAATAATGTGAACCCACTGAGTATCAGCCTGTCCCTTCACCGGAGCCAAAATAAGCACCCAAACACCAGGATCGCCTCCCTGACCAGAAGAAAAATCCTCTCCTTCCTGCAAAATCGGGAGCTGTGTGGAGGCTGTTGCGCAGAACCCCACGGGGGAAGACGCGCCTGTATCAGGGGAGGCTGTGTACCCCATCCCTCCGACCCGGGGGTACATCGTGTGCCCACAGCCCCCCGGCCCACCCTACCCCATGCGGGAGCTGGCTCTGATGGCCAGGACATCAGGCATCCAGAGACCACCACGCTCAAGAAAGCCAAGCCAGCAGTCCTGGCGACATCTGACGTGCAGATGCGAGGCATAAATGCTGTTTATAGTGGTTTTCACCTCGGACCCTTGCACAGATTTTGAGCAGCCTTGCTCTGGTTTGGTGCCTTTTTTTTCCCCCCGTTTTGGTTTGGTTTTTTTTAATTTTGTTTCCCTCTAGCCATTCAAAGGTGAAATGCACCTCGCACTAAACCTATTCTAGAGGGATTTGGGATCTGATTGTGCATTTGTTCTACAAATAACTCCCACCCCAGTCTGCCAGTCATCCCTCTTGCATAATTTCCACAAAAGCCTGAGGGAGTTTTTCGTGCAAGAGGACTTGAGGGTCAAGCACACTTTAGAAGAGATTCATTTTACTTTTTGGTTTTGTTTTTTTTTTCCCCCAAAGTAAACTTAAACAGCTTTAAAACTGTTCGGCATTCCCAAGCTGAGATCAGAGCCAGGCACAAAAGGGCAAATTGTGGCCCAGGGTTTACGTGTCCACGGCTCGTTTTCAGCAAGGAAAAGGACCACTCGCTGCTCTTAGCCCCGTCGCCAAATTTTCACCGAGGTCAGCGTGCGTGGACCGAGGGTGTGGGGATCTTACAATAATTTCAGCAAAGTCAAATACTGAAAAGCTATGTCATCACAGCAGATTGCACTCTGAGAATAGCAGGAAGGAATTACACTGCGCACTGTTAAAATGTTAGCAACCACATTTCATTTTTGAAAAGGCAATTTATTTGTCCTGAAATAAAGAGTTGATTATATCTCTTATTACTGTTACAAGAACTTGATATATCACAAAGTGGAAGAGTTACAACATGTACCAACTCTCAACCAGGAAAAATGAACCTGATTCATAATTCACTTGGAGAATGTCTAGTTAGTCAATCAAGTGATTTGTAATCATAAAGGCTGCCAGGAATTGAATGAATAATGGACCGCACTAAAATCCTCCGATTTTCCAGTATTCTTATTTCATTATGTGACTTTTATTGGTATTTCTGATAGTTGTCTCTCTTTCAGCAGAACAAATTAAACTATCCATATTTACTGGAAGAAATATATCTGACTGTTCAATGCGCATAATGAATACACTCATGGAGTGACCACCCTACGTAACAACCAAACACGAGGGTTTTCTCCGCAGGAGCTAAACCTTTAGGAGGTGAAGCTTGGATAGAAACAGCCTTTCCCTCCCTCCCTCCCTCCGCACCCCCCCACCTCTATTTTTCCTCTTGAAAGGATTTTGGGGGTAATCAATCCTAGCATACATCATATTGTTACAGTACATTTTCTCAAGTTGTTTTATAACTATGGAAATAACATAATTCATATAGCGTGGCATCTGTTAAAGAGCAACTGCTTTACCCTCTTCCTGTAGCTGAGAAGTATCTTTGCGCTGTATAATTATCTAATAAGATGTGACCTCCAGCTCTGCATTTTCACCAGTAATCTGGCAGAATCAGATAGATAGTTCTAGGCGGGGCTGGAGACAAGAAACAACCACCCGAAATAAGAAATTGTGCACAACTCGTAGCTTAATATGTGTTAATTATATTCAGAGGTGCAGATTTTTAATATTTAGTTCCTTTTTTCAAACTTTCGCTGCGAAACAAAACTTTCGAACCACGCAGCTAGAGTTACGCAGAAAGTCCCTTAATCACGAATTCCTAGTACACCGAAATTTTAACTCCTTGTTTGCTATATTATTTACCGTTATCTCGCGTGCTTCCAAATGTATGTTTTCGATACCCTGACAACTGAATCAGACAACGTTGTGATTTTTAAATGATCGACGCACCCACGCTGTGAGCTGCTTTATTCGTGGCATTTCCCCTATCAACAGAGTAGGTCCACTGACAGATTTCTGCCTCTTGTTCTCATTTATTTTTATACTGGTGTAATTTTTTATTTTTTTTGAGCATTGGGGGGGTATGTATGACAAAGAAAGAAGCGTTAAGCGATAAAATTAAATTTATTGTGTATTTTGGTGATATTTTAGCCAGAAGGACTTTACTGGCCCTTTATTTGCCATCCAGACATGAGTTTTAGACTTTCCCATTAAAACCAAAGGTTATTTCTTCATCAAAAAAGCCCACGGAACGTGGACACGGTTTCACCTAGCAGTGAAGAACAACCAGTCTGGGACCTGAATGCGGCAACGGGAAGACAGTTATTTCAGGAGGCTCTGGATCAAGCTCACAAATAAACCTGAATTTAGAAAAACAGGATGTAGTTAGCCAAACTGGAATACAGCCAGCATGCTTCTCCTACTGTTACGGGCGTTCTCGTGCTATTTTATAATGATCGCAAGAGATCGCTGCCTGCGTTTTACACCTTCTCTAAAGCTGTTTTAATTTCAAAGGGACAATATCAAATCAAATGTAAACTACAATTGAAGTGTAACCAGTTGCAAAACTCCTGCCTTGGGACTTTTTTTATTTCCGGCAAAAACACAGCATTCTGAACTTAAATCTATGGAGAGGCTCGTAGCCCAGACAGGGTGCCATCGTGTCAGTGAACGAGAAAGGAAATTTGAAAACTGCAATGGCAAAATTGACAAGGTAATTTTGTCTCTGTTAATGAAGCTGGGAAAAACAAAAAAAAAGCATAGCAAAATGCTGAAATACTTTTTGTCCTTACCATCCAAAGACTAGGGAAAATCCCTAAAAACGTTACCCGGAAGATAAAACACAGTTTTGATAGAGAAGTATCACAGTTAATTTTAACGCCACTCCTGCCTGCTAATATCATTCCAAAAAAAGGCTTAGAACACACAAAAATTAAAATACAAGGACAAAATGTAGGGTCAGTCTAGTATGCCATATAGACTGGATGTACGTCCTGTGTTTTCCCAACTTGTCCGTGTTTCTAGATGAAGGGGGACCATAGCAGTTGGTCAATAAAGTCCACATTGAGCTCTCTAGAAAAGGATGTCCAACAGGGACCATTTTCCAGGCACGAGCTCATGCGTGTATGTTGTGGTTGTCGTGTTAAAAACCAGTGGATTTTGGGATGAGACCGCCGTGACTCCCTTCCACAACCATGACCACCACCAACACGCACACGTGGTTCACCAGCGACAGTCGTCTTGGTAGCCTGCAATACTGTAAAGCTGAGAAGCTGCCCAGAGCCAGAACTGTGTTACTTGAGTGCTGTTTAACAGGGGTGTAAATTGAAAGAAATGACGGGTGTAGCTAATTTTAATAGCTATGTAAAGCACTGGAACCACGTAGGATCCCACCATTTTTAATGCATTGCCTGTGATCGTAGTAACGAAGCACTAGTGCGGCAAGCCACCTACTTTTAACTTTTTACCCCCTTGGAAAAAATGAAGTACCAATGCAGTGACGTCTGTAAAATCTGATGTAAGAAATCCCTGCTCATTCATTTGGTGTTTTCATTCATGCCGTTTGTGGACAAGCAGAAATTTGTTATTCATTAAACACTGAGTTCTAAGAAAACAAATAGATTTAATTATGCTATACTTTCCATGTTTTTGCAAACTACAAAACTTTGATCTCCAGTACAGCAACACAGACGGCGGGGAGGTGAATTTTACTGCTGCTGGTATAAAAGCCCTGTAATAGCAGAGGTTAATGGGACCATGCTTCCTTTCCAAATACTGTCCAGAAGTGCGTGACTGTTAACCATTTCATACATTAAGCAACCTCAAATTTCTAGGAAAATTAAAAACAAATTCCTGGGAAAGTCGCAATTAACGCTCAGCAGACCTTGGAAAGACCTGCAATGCACCGGCTGTTCCTTATCCTCAATGGGAAAAAATCAAACTATTTGCCGGGAGGACACGTTTCTGGAGAAGTGGTGGTGTCCAGTTTTGGGGTACCTTGGTGTACCAATTTTTTTCTAACCCTTCCCCTGGCCCTTTGAGCTCAATTACGTAGAGCTGGGCTGATGCCCTCTGTCTCCTCGCCTGTGCGAGGCACCGCGGGTCTCCACGGCTTTCACGCATCCAGCAGCTCCCTGCCTACCCACACGTACAGCTCCGAATGCGTGGCCCTCAGTAACCAAAAAAAAAAACGCTACTCCCCGCTGCTGAACACACCAAAAATAAACTGTGTCAGAGGTCTGACTGAATGTTTACCTTTTCGGTCAGGATCTTCCCTTTAATGCTATCCAGAAGTTGGGCCCAGGGCCTAGTAATTGTCTTATACAAAATATATAAAGAGATGGATCCAGGCTTAGCAAGACACAAATCCCCGTTGTGCCCGCGCTTTGTTTCTCTTCCCCGCGGCTTTGTTTTTCCCCCTACCTGTCGATTTGGGCTGACCAAAGCCAATATTTGCATCTTCCAGAACCGCGGGGTTTCAGCGCTGCAGCAGCTGAGAGCAAAGTCCAAGACCCTCACAATTTGTCAGCAAGCGCTATCAAATGCCGTCAAAAATACCTTGTTTGAACCTGGCTGAAAGGCTTTATTTTAAAACAGCTGCTCTCGCCTTTGCCTTGCCTCCCTTATGAACTTGAAGTGACGGATAATATTGCAGGGCTGCTCTAGCAAAGCGTTTTGATGCTCCCCGGTTTAAAGAGCTGATGGAATTGATATATTCTTCTGAAACACTCTTCTGCCAAATCAGCGTTTTCTTTGGAAACTGTCCGGCAGGATCGTTTTTGGCCAGTTCACAGCTTGGTCGGTTACCAGTACGCTCCCTCTGCACTGCCGCATCTGCCGTAGCTCCTTCAGTTGGACCTTCCAATGTCGGATAGCAGATTTCGAGAATCAGGCAGCTCCAGCACAACCTGCCAAGTCAGGTAACTACTGCCAGAAAAGCGCTTTGGGTAAAAACCTCCACCCTGTGAAGGGCAGGGCTCACCGCTGCACTGAGCAGCATTTGCCCCTTGGCAAGGACCACTAGCCTGCCCGGCCCCTTAGCCCTGCGATACATCTGCTGGCCACCGCAACGTTCATCTCAGCTGCTGAGCTTTCGAGTTTAGCCCGGCCTCTGACCTGCACCCCTTTTAAGCTGAGCCTGGATTCATGGGTCTAGGATGTCACCAACCGCCTTCCCCAGCAGGGATCATGGCAGGAGCTGGGTTTTAGCCATTTTGGCAGTATTTGGCTTGGTTGTTGCAGGTGTTTGGGTACTCCCTCTGCCCAGGGGGGCTGGGGTCTGCTTTGCCCACTCCCCGCTCCCCCCAGGAGGAATGTCCTGACAGCTCAGCTCTGGCACGTTGCCTCTGCTCTCAGCAGCTGGGCTGGGCTCAGTCCGTGCCGCTCCAGCAGAAGAACACGAGTGCCCAACTTACTGCAGCCCACCGAGCCCAACAGGCACCCAAAACATTGCATGCAAGACCTTTCTCTCCAGCCACGCATGTGTCCCAGAGAGACAATTAACCAAAGTTTAATATTTTGGGGAGTGCACAGCTCTGTTCTGCTCTGTGTCCTAACAGGGACTGGGTGGGACCATCCCTAGGGGATGCATCTGTCTGCAGGCTTATCTCGGGTGTCTTCTCTTCTCAGTACGTGCCCCAACCACAGTGGGCTTGGGTAAAAAGGCACTGGATTTGTCCCATTGCACGTCTTCTCTCCATCCAACTGCCTTCAGCAGGCACGCTGGCCAAAGGCTCTGTCTGGGCCACCATGGGCCACGCTGCTGGTCAGTGGCCCCTTCGGGGCACCCTGCGAGGCACGCAAGCTCCAACCACGCTTGCTCCAATGGATGCACCTCTCTCCTTTCTTCCTACAGGGTGCCTGGGACCCCACAGCAGAGTCGTTTCTCCTACCATCAAGGGCTGGAAAGTTCAATATTTGACATCCAAATATTTGTGCGGATCGGACTCCAAGAAACCATTAATGTTTAATATACAGGCTTAAACAATAAGCATTTATTTTCATTTATATAACTAAAATAAGTCTGTTTTCAGAAATGCACTGAACCCGCTGTTACATCTGTGGAATTCCTGTGTTATGATAAGAGTTAGACTAACACGAAAATAGGGTGTGACCGGAGTGGAGCCCAGTGTTTGTACCTAATCCAGCAAACCCTAGGAAACAATCAACCTCTGTTTTCATAGCGTGAAGTTTTCATATTTTAATGGGAAGAAAGTTTGACAAACATATTATTCACCCCTATTTCTTCTTTTTCTTAGATAAGTGGGCAAGGAAGGAAAAGCTTGGAGAGGACCCTCTTCCAAATTAGCTAAATGGGAATAGAGATGCTAACGTACAGCCAGTGAGGATCCCGCGGGGACTCAAAACCTCGTGTGGGCAGAGTCTAAGCAATGCTCTACTGTCTGCAAATCCAGCATTGGCATAGGTCTGTGTTTTGCCCAAAGAAGAGCCGATCCCGGGGTCACAGCTGGAAATGGTGTGTGGTCTGCGTGCGGCAGAACCTCGGGGTGAAGGATGCAGATTTCAGCTCATCTGCGCTGTGGGCACCAGAAACGGGAACCGAGTTTTTAGAAGCATGTCTCAGCAGAGCACAAATAGCTTTTTCCAGCTCTAGTCTGTTTTGCTCCCTGGTGGGGAGTGCTTCTTCACACAAACTTCTCCCGATCGATAGAGTGACAGCCCTAATGTATAGTTAGTGTATGTGTGAGGGTCATACAGCTGTCCCTTCAGTAGACATTAATCCTACCTCCAGAACTATGCGAGAGGTTAATGTTTGCTAATCTAACAGACTCTGTTTCTCTCCAGTCCTGCAGGGATGAAAGGATGTGAGCTTCACTTAAGCTTTTTAAGTTTGGTCTGTGATGGATTCTGCCTGTTTTATTGCAAACGGGAGGGACGGGGGTGGAAATCTGTCTCCGCTCCTCAGACTTTCCAAGCCAAGAATATTGTTATCATTATTTACCAAGAGCAAAACTTTTCCTTAGCGCCTAGCAAAGGAGCAGAAGGATTCGCCTGCCTGAGCCGAAGAGGATGGGCGAGGAGGAAGGGGCAGAGGGGATGGGGGCGTTCGCTCCCAAGCAAGACGAGCCCTGCGCTCAGAGCCTCCCCGGGGCTTGGCTATCCGAGCAGGAAAAATCTGAACTGTTGCATTTTGTGCCTCTCCTTTCAAAGCTGCTTGACAGTGAAAAACCATCAGGAGTGGGAACCCTGGGCAGAGCGAGCCTGTGTTATGCCAGAATAAAAGGAGGGGGACGAGGGGGTCCCTGTTAGACTGGGGAAGCCTTTGAAGGGGAGCTCGCGGCATTCCCCAGGACACCAGCGTTTTCCAGGCGGCCGTGCCTGGAGGCAGCCACCCTTGTCTTACTGCAGGCTAACCCCCGCCGCAGGGTTTCCCCAGACAATGTGGGGATTTCTAGGGATTCCCAGGAGCGAACACATAACCCTCTTTACTATTACAGCTCCTTCAAAAACTGCGTTAGGTGGAGAAGGGAATAGTTAGACCCTACACACCGCAGAGGGATCTCATGGAAGTAAATACAAGAACACCGCTCAGGCAGGGCAAGGCATGTTTTCTGGCATGATATCAAGGAAATCATGCTGTGACCCAAGTACTGGTATTTGGATTCGACCTGAAATTACAGTAAATTAAAATAGGAAGTAGCAGGCTAACATCCTCCCGGAGAGTGGGGGAGGAAAAAAAATATAATTGGGCTGTAACTTCAGAATTTCCTAGGTTTGCAATGCGGTGGATCTGTGCTATCCATTATGATGAATTTACCATCCCTTTGTGAGAGTACCTACCGAGCTGCTCTCATCGTAAGGGAGAGACAGAGGCGAAATAAACGCTTCTCTACCCTCGGTGCGATCTAAAAGTGCTGCTTCGGCACGGCACAGCTTTACGCAAGCTCCAGCTGGAAAGACATCAGCACACGGCAACGTCGCTTTTTACTGTAGGACTAATTACATCCGAAGTTTAACCTGAGAATGCCGAATCAATACAGTTTTTTCGCGCTGCGTTGTGGATAGGTTTAGCACAGCCGAGCCATGCCCGTAGCCAGCCAAGCAGGTCTGAAGGGAGCAGGGTTGTGCAGCATCAGTGGGGTCTCAGCATCAACACGTTGGTGCCTGAGGGGGTCTGATCCTGCAAAGCCCACCGGGGGACTTCGGGGACCCTCAGCTCCCTCCTCACCTCCAAAAATTTCTATCAGCTGCTTGCATACCATGGATAAAAAGACTTGGTTTTTTTCTTTTTTCCTTCTTCCCCCCCTCCCTCCCCTTCCACCCCTCCTGGAAGCCCACGGAGGGGTTTCTGGAGCCAGTGTTCAGCAGATAGAGCCATCCGCCCAGAGCTTCACAGCACTATGGAAGAAAAATCTCTACAAAACAAAATAGGCCTCCTCCCCTCGCCCTCCCAAAACCTGCAATGAAAGGGGGTGCCCACCTCCTTTTTTTTCCACCTCATCCCAGCGCATCAGGGCCCAATTTTCCCATCAGATTATCCTGAGAGCATGCAGACGGATTGATCTGGGAGAGTCCAGTCCCACCCACTCCCGCGTCAGACCGATGACTCCAGGACCTGACGATAAACCGCCTTTCTTCTCGGTACCCCAGACAGGCAGGTGGATCAATAACAGATTAGCTATAGGCGGCTGGGTGATTTTAAGAAAGCATGAACTGTGGGGTTGGCTCGGTCCTTCTGCGATTCCTGCCCCCGTTGCTGAGCGTGAACGCAACGTTTCTCTGCGGCTGTCAGATGCCCACCGCTCACATGCAACTGCGCGTCGAAATTGCTCTTGAGACTAAGCAGCACACGCACCCCCGCCAGGACCCTGCATCCTTTTTTATGAGCAGGGGGAGACGGGGAGAGGAGAGAAGATGGACTCACTTTAAGAATCTGTGGGTTTACAGCACGAGAAGGAAAAAAAAAAAAAAAAAAAAAACTTCTTTGTGGCTTTCCTGGGACTTCAGGATTTTGTGTTTCTATTTTTACAAGAACGGGCTGATTTGTCTTAGGCTATTACTGTCTATTACTGCTGGAAGTCCCGGGGAAAGGTGGGAAGCAGAGAATTCTGGCAATCTGCCTAAAGAGAAATCAATGAAACAAATTAATCCTTCGCAGGCTGCAATGACACAGTAATCCATCATTCAGAGCTGCTTTTATACACCAAATCAGAGAGCAGAGGAAAGAGCCCTGGGGGACATCACAGACAACAACTTACAGCAACACTGGGAAAATACTAAGGAATCAGTTTATTTAAAGAGGATAGATTTCAGTTGATTGCCTATTTCGTTTTATAGAGATTTTTCTTCCATAGTGCTGCGAAGCTCTGGGCGGATGGCTCTATCTGCTGAACACTGGCTCCCCGGATCCCCTCCGTGGGCTTCCAGAATGGGTGGAAGGGGAGGCAGAGGGGAAAGAAGGAAAAAACAAAAAGAAAAAAAAAAGGAGTCTTTTTACCCATGTTGGGTGAGTGGCTGATAGCGATTTTTGGAGGTGAGGAGAGAGCCGAGGGACCCCGAAGCCCCCCAGTGGGCTTTGCAGGATCGGGCCACTCGGGCACCGACCGCGTTGATGCTGACCCAGCTCGGTGGGATGGATGCAGGGCTGGGGGGTGTTGGTGGGCGAGGGCTTGGGCAGGATCAGACCCTCCCTCCCCCTCCTCATCGCACCTTTTCCTTTACGGAAAGCCTAGGCAGCTGAGGGGGGGGGGGCGACACACGGATTTGAAACCATCGACCCGTCCTTAAAAGTCACCCTGTGGTACCCAAAAGGCTGGAGGGGGGGTCGAGGGAGAGGACCCGCCGGGAGGGATCCCCGCCGCCGGCCAAGGCCCGCCCCCCCCCAAAAAAAAAAAAAAACCACACATGGGTGCAGCCTCCGCGCCCTGGCCCACGGATTTTTTGTGTGTATGTGTCCCGTCTGGATGTGACCCACGTCTCGGGAGCGGGGCAGAGCCGGGAGCATCCCGGGAGCATCCCGCCCCGTCCCGGAGACACCCCGGGGGGACAGGCAGCGAGCGGCTCAGCATCGCGCTGGAAATGGGCGGAAAACGCGTGAAACGGCGAAAGTGCCGAAACTCGGGCACGGGGGGGGGCCTCTCAGGAGGCTTTTTTTTTTTTTTTTTTTTTAACTCCCACCCGCCTCCTCCGCCTCTAAGGGCAAAGGAGTAATTTTGGTAGCCCGCTTGCGTGTCGGTTTCACCACCATGGACACTTGGGAGGCATGTTTTATTCCGGTTTTCGCCTACTTTGAAGAGATGGATAATATAAGGACCTGGTGGTGCTGCTGGGGTCAGGAGAAGTATGCTAATTGGGGAGCCTAATTGCTTCAAGCAGTCATGCCTCTAAACATGGAGAGCGCCGCTGATGGAGTCAGTCTGTTCCTAATAAAATGAAGAAGCACTGAATTAAATTCCCAAGAAAGGGACTATAAAAGTTTCCACAGTGTAACTAAATGACTTCACCTATACTATTACCCCTCAGATGACATCTTGAAAGAAGGCAGGCTCAATACAGCCTCCATATTCATAAATTGGCTGCGCTTAGGCCAGTAAATCTGGGCTGGTTTAAAAAGGCTTTTTCATCCTCCCAATCAAATGAAGTCATTGTTAATTAGATGTTTTCTGTTAACAACGTCGCTTATTCCCTGCGTTACCTGCTCACACATTTAGTGAACTTCTTACAACATCTGGACGCAGATTTTTTTTTTTTTTTTTTTTTGCGGTGTCAGGCTGAAAGGTGTTTTCCCTCTCTCGTGACTCCCCTTTTCGCTGTGATTACCATTCATTCTGCTCCTGGGGGGATAAACGCCGCCTCTAGATATTTTCGGAGGTCATCTGGGTGGGGGTGTGCGAAGAGGGGGCCCTGCGAACCCCCTCTCCCGGGGAGGAGCCTGCCCGGGGTCTCCACCGGGATGGCAAACACTCCCAGCCTGCCTAGGCGGGTTTTGGGGTGCTGGTCGCCTTGCAGCCGCTCACCGGGCCCCGTTTGGGACACCCGCCGAGGGCGGGAAAGAAGTCCAAACTTCCCCCTGGTAGCCCGGGGTGTTTGCAAACAAAAAGACACACACACACCGGCTCCACTCCTCAGGCTCTCCCCCTCGCAGCGGGAGGCGTGTTTTGGGCGCGTTTCGCTCTGTTTAGGTGGTTTTATAAGGGGGCATGAGTTCTGCCTGCTGGGGGGATGCGGGGGGTTGCGGGATTTGGCAGCCCGCGGGGACGCCCATGTTTGATGGGGGGGGGGGGGCGGGTGGCACCCCCGCCGCTGGGGGGGGGTCGGGGGGGAGTACCCCGGCGCTGGGTGCAGGAGGAGCGCGGGGATGCGCTGGGCTTAGCTGAGCCGACCCTTTCCTAGGCTGGCAGGGGACAGCGGGGGCGTCCGGCTAATTAGGTAGAGCAGGTGGGGCTTTGATGGTTTGAGGGGTTGGCTTTTTCTTTTGCCAAGCGCTTTGCACCTCGGTGACCTCTTCAGGCTTCCCCCGCCATCCTTTGTGCCGCTTAAGCCCGACTCCATCCCACTTAAGACGGAGCCGGTCGTGCGCTTCGTGTCTTCCTCTCCCGGCGCTGGCTCCAAATAAACGGGATCACGAATGTGAAACCGTGTGTGTGTCCCCCCGCAAAAAAAAACGTGTGACTAAGGACCGTCAGGGAGACCCTGGTCCACTCTCCCTGCCTGTTATGCCACTCGCTCATCGTGATCCCTTGGGGTGCCTCACACGTCATCGTGACACGGACCCGTGACACAGCTCCGCGCTATTGGGGGGGAGGGGGGGGGGTGTGCTCCGGCACAGCGCATCAGCCCGCTCCTCCCGCCAGGCACCTCCAACACCCCCTGCAAACCCCCTGCCCCGGACCCTCCCTTAAATTAAAAACCACCACGCGGGGCACTTTCTGCCCAAAAGCGCGCTGCTCGGGTTGTCTACCTCTTTCCCTGTTTCGGGGGTGCTCAGTTTTGGGTTTTTTTCGCCTATCCTCCCACCAGCACCACCACCTCGGTTTGCCTGGGGTCCCCCAGCGCACCGGCCGTCCTCACCCCCCGCCCCCTCCCCTCCCGAGTGCAGCCCCCGTTCATCNNCGGGCGCAGCGCCCCGCCAGCCGGCTCTGCCTGCCCCGCGGGCCGCTCCCGGCGCCCCCCCCGCCCCCTCCCCTCCCGAGTGCAGCCCCCGTTCATCCCGGGGAGGGATGGGGATGGCGGGGGGGGGGGGGGAGGCTGTCCCCGCCGCTTGGCGTGCGCTGCACCCCGCGTCGGCCGTTCAGCGTTCCTGACATTAAACCGAGAAAGATGCTGTTCGCAAGTGAGCCGTCTATTCCTCGCGTGGGCGAAGGGCAGCATCTCCACGCTGGGGACACGCAGGAGAGGCCCGCGGGCGGCCGGAGGGGGAGAGCGGGGGGGAAGACAGGGGTTTGCCCCTCTCTGAACCCCCGTGGGTCCTTAGCTTGGTGGGGGGACACACACACACACGGGACACCCGCGGGCTTCGGGGCGTGTGCGTGGACCCCGTCCGAGCCGGAGCCGGAGCTTCCCTGGGGCTGCGGGAGGGAGGCAGACAATAGCGGCGGCACCTGCGATCTATCACGGCGGTGAAATATGTACAGTAATGCGGAGTAATTGCTCTTTCCGCTTCCAGAGGGAGCTCAAAGCTGGAAAATCAAGGTTAGAGTCTTCCAAACTGTAAACAATTTCCACAGGGCACATCCAGAGCGCACGCAGATAGACAGGGAGACAGACAGAGCCGGGGAGAGTTCCCCGTTTGTCTCAGAGGGGTCTTTTAAGATTCATTTAACATCGTGCGAGGGGGGATAAAGACTCTGTCAGCCCGTATTAATCTGCAGCACGGGGCTGAGAAACTTTTACCTGCGCGCAGCGCGGGGAGAAAGGCGGGAGGGCGGGGGGAGGTGAGGGGGGATCCGGGCTGATGGACAGACTAATTAATTCACCGCCGACCACCGGGTTGCTCAGCAAGCACCGAGACTCCGGCTAGAAACCGCGACCTGCGGTTGCGCGGTCACGCAGGGACCCTCCCGCCCACCCCCTGCGCGCCCGGCCGCGGGTGGGGGCTGACGCCCTCCCTGCCCGCGGAGTTGCGGGGTTTGGGCTGGCCTGGCACACCCGAGCGTCAGGCTTTAGTATGGGATGCGGGCATGTACACCCACCTCCGCCTGCGCACTTCTCCCTCTAAGTCGCCCCCCCCCGCCCCGCGTAAACTCCGCGCGCATCCGCGCCGCGCGTTTTATTAAGCGCGGATAATCCCGCTCGACTGCCGGCAGCTCCGTGGCGGCGGACACCTAAAGATTTCGTGCTGATTGGGAAGTGGAGACACGATAATTAGGGGGTGCGTGGAGCACCCCCGGCTGGGGTCGGGGAAGATCCATTACTCCCCCCGCCCCCCCACACCTCAAGAGGTCAAAACCCATCCTCATCCTCATCCTCACCCTCACCATCCTCCTCCGTCCCTGCTGCTCGCTCACCTGCCCAGCCGGGGCATCGGCGCACGCATTCGCCCACGCGGTCCCTAACTCCTGACCCCCCCCCATCCCCGTCGCAATCTCCCCCCGCTGCCCACCGTGTTCCCCCACCCCAATCCCCTCCCCCAGGACTCCGCGCAGTGTCAGACCCTGCGCGTAAATCACCGGGAACGAGCCGCAGGTTCGTTTCCTTCGGGGAAAAATAAACAAGTAAAAATAAATAAATGAACCCGGCTTTATTGCTCTTTTAGCAGAGAGATGGCATGACTCCGCTTATAAAAGGCGGGGGGGGGGGGGGGGAAGAAGACAGTACATTAAAGCGTCAACACCGTCTCCCTGACAAGTCATTACGCCTTTATCCCCCACCAATTAACCACACCTCAGGGGCTGCCGCTAACGGCGAAATTGGGCTGAAAACTTAAGGGATCCTCTTCAGTCCCGGCCGGTGCCCGGCATTGGGGAGGTTCCCCTTGGGCGGCCCCGGGTCAGCTGCCCCCCCGCCCCACGGGGAGCGGGACAGGGTCAGGCACGGGGGGAGCGGGGCCGGGACCCCCGGGTACCCCGTGGGAGCGGGACTGGGAGCCCCGAGCATCCCCCGAGCGTCCCCCGGGGAGCAGAGCCGAGACCCCCGAGCATCCCCCGGGAATGGGGCCGGGACCCCCGGGCACCCCCCCGGGAGCGGCCAGGGGCGGGGGTCGCGGGGCTCCAGGGATCGGCTCCGACCCAGGGATGCTCCTGTGGAACGCGGCGCCTGGGGGCGGGGGGGCTCCTCCTCAGGGCTGCCAAAAACTTTTCCTTTTTTCCTATTTTTTTTTTTTTTTCATCTCCCTAAACTCCTCACCCTGACCCATAGCGGTGTCCAGCAAACAACTCTGTTTACCTCCTTTGCGACGGGAATTTTATGCGGTACAATGCGACATATACAGCGATGAATATGCATAGGGAGCTGCGAGGGGACATGGACGCGTACGACAAAATGCCACCTTCCCTTACCTGTCCCTTTTCTTCGCTAGTTCGAACAAAAGGCATCCCGGATGCTTTTTCTGGCACTGAATTAATTCCAAATATTTGGTACACAAACTTAGCGAGCCTAAAGGAGATTAATTTTTCCAGAGTAATCCAATTAAAAGATTTCTAAACTAATCTTTTGGAAAAAAAAAATAGTGCAAGGCTAAAGAGGAAAATCGTTTTTATGACAGTGATTTATCGCACCGGTTTGGTCTATAGAACGAGCCTTTCCTCGCCTGGAGATGACCACTCTTCCCCCCCACCCCCGGGGTCGCAAATGTACCCTAGCATACGTGTGTCTGAGCCTGTTTATTTTATTTTATTTTTATTTTCCGGAAAGGCTATCACCCGGGCACGAATCTCGCCCTCAGCGCGCCAAGGAAGGGAGTTTGGTCGCTTACAAGTACCCTAGACTTTTTAAAGTGCTAATAGATTTATGGTCTCTTTTCCGACGCCCATCCAGAGTAATTAGCACATATGTTCTAAATAGATGATAGTTTTGTGAGCAATAAAGCAATTACCCATCGCTAGAGCTGACAGTTCCTCCAACTAAACTCCAACCAGCAGCTAATTGGAAAAGTCATTTCAGCTCCATTGTCTGCAATTAGTCCTGCTAAACTATTACACCCAAACTACCTGGTTTGAGGTTTATTTATTCATTTCTATTTGCATTTGCAAACGTTTACCAAGTCGTGCTTAACTTTTCCAGGAGACGAGCGTCTCCTGGGCTGGGTTGGTTTTGGGGTTGGTTTGGTTTTTTTTTTGGTGGGGGGGGGGGGTGTTGGGTTTTGATTTTTTTTTGCTCATTATTTATTTATTTTATTTTATCCTTTTGCATCCAGGAGAGCCACTCTCCCATCTTGGCGGTGCTGGAGGGCTCAGCGGTGCACAAGCATGTGTCCACTCTGCTGAGCCGGGGTGATAAAACCCTGTTTTCTATTTTTCCGGCCAGTGCAGCCAAGCGGGCGGGCGAGGGCGGTGGGGAAGAGGGAGAAGGGTGATCCTGGGGGGGGGGGGGGGGGAAAAAAAAAAAAAAAAAAGCAAAT
>BOSO01031896.1:0-17922 GCA_018403395.1 Gorsachius goisagi | reverse complement strand
AAATTCTTTACAATGAGGGTGGTGAAACACTGGAATGGGTTGCCCAGAGAGGTAGTGGAGGCCCCATCCCTGGAAACATTCAAGGCCAGGTTGGACGGGGCTCTGAGCAACCTGATCTGGTTAGCGGTGTTGTGATGAATTATTACCGTACTTTCACATTTCTTTTCCGTAGCTGTAACAACTGGCAACTGTGATAAAGCCAAATGGGAACTAATAATTCGTGGTAAATTGTAAGCCACAGTGAAATTAGTGGAGTTGATAATGGAAGCTGCCATCATGTCTGAGCTTGGTTTACTCTCAGTAATGTTAGATATATCTATGTGATGTGTACATGAGTATACAGGGTGCGTGTTACGAAGTTTTGGTTGGCCTTTTCTCAAGTAAGGACCTGATCCAGTCCAGCGATGGCACTAATGTGCCTCTTCGATGTAAGGTCGGCCATGAACAACCACAGGATATATTTCACATTGAGTCTTACTAGTGGTTAAGCAGGTTCGTAGTCAGTGTGGCAGGTTTAACCTCGAACTGAGCCCCTCTGCCATGGCTTATGCCACGCGTGACTGTGCCTTGCGTTGGAAAGGAGCAGGCACAGGCAGCAGGGGAGGCTCCGTTTTGCATTTCCTTTTTAGTTACTTTTCCAGCTACCACCCTCATTTCCACCTGTTCCCTAAGCAAGTTGCATCCTTTAAGCACACCCACTGAATATCAAATCCATTGTATAGAATAATGTCTTGAAACAAACGTGAATAGCAGGGGGAGCAGATTGCAGCAGCAGAAGTTTGTCATATCTAAGTGAAGTCATATCTGAGTGAAGTCATACCATCACCCTAAAGAAACAACTGAACAGATAATACAAGGCAGGCATTGTAAGTTCCTGGAAAACCCACAGACTGCAAATGACCTTCTTAAAAATAACTGTTTTTTTTTTCCAAATTTAATTTGAAGTTAGCAGAAGCTTAACTTCATGTTTCTTGAAACTTATTTTAGGTAAAAGGAAGAATTTTGTTATGACTTCCAAGGCAAGGAAATAGTAAGGATGCTGGGGACCACATTTTTGTTTGGGGATTAAAAACAACATGCAGTGACATCAACAAGTGGGATCTAAGTGACATTTTAAAAATGAAACATATAGCTCCCCATGATCTGCTGCAAACTTGGAACTTGTGAAAATCAACCTAAGCAATTAAATTACTCACATGAATGGCTGAAGTTTAAATTTAATTTCTTATTTTGAGTTTGTGAGTTTGGGTTGTTTTGGTTTTTTGTTTGATTAGAAGCTATTCACCGTACCACATAAGGACCTTGATTTGTTTATTTATTTTAAAGTAGCTCAAAAATGAAAAGTAATTATTTCTAAAAAGAATTAACTTTAGTACCAATACAACAACAACACTCGCAGAGAAGTTTGCAGCTCGCTACCAGCCCAGGAGCTTTCCATGTACACGGCCAGAAGTGCAGGTGTACGTAGCAGTAACTTAGAGGAGTAACCAGTGACTCGGTTACCACCCTTTGCTTCCCTTCTCCTCACTCCTTTTGCTCTCTACAGAGGACCCCTGCGTTCGGGGGAAGGTGCCCCCGCTCAGGCTCGGGGGAAGCCGGTTTAGGCCACCCCGGCTGACAGGGCACCAGCCCCTGCCGCCCTCCGGCAGAGCTGCCCTAAGCCCGCCGTTGCCTTCCCTTCCCCCGGAGGACACGTTGCGGGCCCAACGTGAGGAGAAGGGCTTTATCCGCACCTCGGGCAACTCCGGGCCGGTGCCGGGGGAAGCGGTCAGGCGCCTCCCCCCGACACCCGCTGACGGCCCGGGGCCGCTTCCCGCCCTCAGCGCTGGCGGCCCGGCGGGACCCGCGGCCCGGCTCCGCCCGCACGTCGCCAGCAGCCGCCCCGCAGCGGCCCCCACGGACCCCTCCTGAGGGCGGGCGCTGCCCCCAACACCCCGCGCCGCCACCGCGGAGCTGCCCACGCCCGCCCCGGCCGCCTCCGTCAAGTCACCCCCCCCCCGACCCCCAGGGGAGGAGGGCTGCCCACAACGCCGTGCCTCCGCTGCCCCGGCAGCGCCACTTCCCCCACCCCTGCCCGCCGGCCCGTCGCGGCCGGGCGGGGCCAGCGGGAGGAGGAGGAGACGGAGGCGGGCCGCGGCGGAGGCCTGCCCGGGGAGCGGCGGGCGGTGAGTGGCAGCGGCGCTGCCCCCTCAGCACGGCGCGGCGGGGAGCGGGCTGCGGCCGGTGGGCGGGCCCGGGCCGCCCCGTAGGGTTGCGGGTGCCCGGTGGGGCCCCACTTGGCGCCCAGCCGCCTGCGGAGCCGCAGGGGAACTCGCTGCCGGGAGCCCGCGCTGGTGACTTCGCCCTGCCGGGCTCGGTGAGCGTCCGGGGCGGGGACCCCGGGCAGGGCGGCCCGAGCTGCCGGCCTCCCGCCCCTCGCCGTGCTCCGGCTGCGCGCCGGGACTTCCCGGCCTTCCGGGGTGGCAGCGGCTGCCCGGGCTCCCTCCGGCCTCGCGGGGATCGAGGCCGAGCAGACTCCGGCTCTCCCGTCCCGCCCCGCCCGCCGGGAGCGGTAGGTGCCGAGTCACCGCCGGCTGCGAGGCTCCGCCGGGCGGGCGTCCCGGGGCGGCGCGGGCCTGCGGGCGGTCCCCCCGCTCCTCCTGCAGCCGGCTGGCTTCTAAACCAGCCCTGGCTCCTCGGAAGCCTTACCCTGCCTCCCGTCCCCGGGCTTTTAGAAAGAAGCCTAAAATCAAATCTAAGGGCTGGCTTCTGCTCGCGCCTACGCCTGCGCTGGGGAAACTTGGCGGTGTCCTTTATGGGACAAGTGCAGAGTGGCTTTTGGGACGGGAGTATTTTTTTGCTATGTAACTGAGACCGAGGTAAGTGTTTTCCTGTGCGCTGGAGAGATGCCTTTGTTGCCCGCCCCCCCCCCCCCCCCTTTCTGGAGGGGTCCGCCCCAAAAGAGCTGGAGCCTCCCTGTGCAGCGCATCCTCTGCCGGCTGGGCTGGAGCCGCCGCGCCTCTTGATCTTGCTCGTCTCTCTTTCAGAGCTCTAAGGTCAAGTTTAAAACCAGATGCAAAGTAACTTTTGTGATTGTATAGTGGTTAAAAATACTCACGCTGGTTTAGTGGGAAAGTATTTTAATCTCTGTGTTTTCTTAGGGCTGTTTGAAGGTTGAACTGAACTGTGTTGGTTTATTTATAACTTGATGTAGAAACATAATACAGAAGTGCTTTTACCTATATCAGTAAAATATTTTCTGGTTTAGGGAAGCTTCATTTTGGCAAGCAAGTTGTCTAAATTTCAAATAATATATTTAACACGGTAATGTTGCTGGTACTTTTCATATCCTGTTGTGATTTTTAGTGTTACCGAAGTAGTTGTTGGCTGAGCTAGGTATTGTATCTTTGATTTATACTACTATTGTATACTTTGATTATACTACTTCCATCTTTACAAGGACATCTTTAGGTCAGTATTCTGAACATAGAAAATTAAAAAATACCGTTTGTAGCCAGACGCCTTCTGCAACGTTCCTTGCAAGTTGCTTAACTTCAGGGAAGTTACTCTTAAGCAGCAGGAGTTACTCGGTGTTGTACTGGGGCGGTAGGTACATGCATACCTTGCTGTTTCCTTTCTTGTAAAAGCTAAGCTTTCAGTAAGTACTCTTATGAATGTTTACTGATTTAAGGAACTT
Organism: Gorsachius goisagi; assembly: GCA_018403395.1. Lineage (NCBI taxonomy): Eukaryota > Metazoa > Chordata > Aves > Pelecaniformes > Ardeidae > Gorsachius > Gorsachius goisagi. The sequence continues at coordinate 14,246 of BOSO01031896.1, read as the reverse complement.
TTTACCATAGAACAGAGACTGCTACATCATTTAGCAGAGGGCTTACAGTGGAAGTTAAAAGGTCTTCTCTTGTAAGGAATTGCAAGGCCTTTCCCTCCCTGCTTTAGTGTTTTTTTAATAAATAGTACTTTTTATAAAATTGGGTAGTAGTAAATAAAGTCAGCTTATTTTGGATCGTGTGTATTGCAATTGGAAATGTTTAAAAAGAGCATCTTTGGTGGTGTCCCTCTCATTTCCAGTGGCAGAGTTCTATACCTTCTCTGCTGTTGCCTTCTTGTCTTTCTCTGTCACCTGATTAGGTGGTGGCTGTGAACCAAGCGCTTGATATGAAGTGAATTATTTACATGTCAATACTGTTCTGTAAAAAATTATGGGCTAGTTTTGTATGTGTAAGTAGAACATTAGATTAAAAAAAGTTATTTATATGAAGCAATCCTGTAAATACTGCATTAGTTTTAGCATTTGTCTACATTTGAAAATCTTTTTTAGTTAGGAAAAAAGGCAGTCACTGTTCTGGCACATTGCTATACATGGTCAGTCTTAGTCAACAATAGATGCTCATGCTTGGAATTATTGAAGAATGTATAAATACATCTTGAAGTTGCTATCAGTCGTCTTGCCCCTTTCTAGGCTTTTTGTTCAACTAATCATTTAAGTATATACAGATTTTTAATTTTTACTCTGGCTTTGCATTGTAACCCTACTATCTGATATTTAAGCATTATTCTCTTCTTTTGCAGCTACAATGAACTCAGATCCTGATCCTTCCTCAAGTCCCTCTCACCCCCAGCTGCATCTTGGAAGATCCCAGCTAAATGCTGCCGCTGTGGACCGTAGCGAGAACAATCAGAAACCTGGACCATCTTCAGGAGATACTGCAACATTTTCTTCTTCAGTTCCCGGTTACTCCCATAGCAGGGAGAAAGCTGAAAAAAATGGTAAGTATGAAAGCACTTTTTATGCAAAATTGGCTTATGTTAAACACTGGGAGATTATTGTGTGTATATGTATTCTAAACTCTGTTTAAAAAGACACTGTAAAGTAAGAAAATAAATTTCTCCAATTTTTTTCAACTGTTGTTATGGAAGATACTTCTTCTGCAGCTTACTTTGCGCATATTTTTGGGTTTTCCTGTCTGATTTTTCTTATGTGTACAGAGCAACAGGAAAGACGTTTGTTTGAAAAACTGGCAGTAAGAATTAAATGTAATTTAGCATAATATTAAGGTTTTGATTTAATTTCTTTAGTTGGCTAAATTGCATGCTAACTATAGCTTTAATATGAATTCTAATGTGGATGAAGAGATACTACTGTAATGTAGACAGAGGGGATAATAAACTGATACATGAAACCAGAGCGACAGAATCATAGAATCATAGAAGGTTTCAGGTTGGAAGGGACCCCTAGAGGTCATCTAGTCCAACCCCCCTGCAGTGAGCAGGGACACCGTTAACTAGATCAGGTTGCTCAGAGCCCAGTCCAACCTGGCCTGAAGTTAAGATTAGCAGGCAGATAAGAAGTTGGATTAAGAATTGTGATACACTTTGAAAGGCAGAATGACACTTTTTTTTCCCCTCAGTGTGAACCCCTTGAGTTTCAAAGACTGTGAAAACTGATGAGAGAAATGTCTTGTGCAAAAGGTAGAAGGAAAAATACCTGGCTCCTGTATTCAACTGCCGAGCTCCAGTTTTAAATTCACTTTGTATTCTAACACTTGTGCAAGAAGGTCTTGTGTACGAGGTCTAGCAAAATTACTGCTCTTCAACTTTCTTTAAAATTGGACTTTTGATTCTGAAGCTGCTTTTGTGTATGCCCTTACATTCATAAATGAGAGTCACTCTGTTGAAGGTAATAAGGCTATCCAAGAGTTTAAAATTATTAAATGCATGAATATCTACATGGCATCTATGAGATGCAGCCGAGCTCTGCACATAGTTCAGGCCAATATTATGGCTGTGTTAGCACATCTACTGTTTGCAACTAATTCAGAGCTGACTGTTGGAACCTGCTGGGTTGTTTGTTGCTAAAAGACACATTCCAGATGGAGGAGAATTTTTTTTGATACCTGAGTTTCTAACATGCCTCAGTGTATCATTGCCAACTTTGTCATCTCGCCCACCTGTAAAAGAATTCAGAGATGATAGAGGATTGACACTTCTAACATTAATTACATGATTATTATTTTATCATTAATTAATAAGCTAACAGGTACATTTTCTTCCTTTCTTCATTCTCCAGTTTCTTCGTGTGCTTCAACAGGGAAAGAATAGCAACAATACTAGAAATATGGTATGGAGTTACCTTGGGCTTTGTTATAATATGATTTGAGAGAGGAAAACGTAGGTTTCTGTCGTTGGTGCCCACATTCATGCAAGATTCTGAAAATGAATGCAAGCTATCAATCTAGTGTTTTACACAGAGATTCTGCCAGGTATTCTCTAGCTAATTTGGAAATTTTCTTATTCATATAAATATTGGACTTTTAAAATAATTCTGAGTTTTATCTTAGTTCTCTTTATAGGCCTGTGTCTTTACTAATGATCCCTATGCAGTTTTGACACTTTTGTTTGTGCCCCTATAGAAGAGGGCTTTCGAGCATTGATGCATTTCTCCATTTCAGTTGTGACTCATTCCTGATTACTTTAAATCTCTTCCCATGAAAATTCTCAGTGCCTTGTGTCACTGTCATTGCCCTTTCCATCCTTATCTTAATATAGGCAAGTATTTATGCTGCAGAATGAGCTACTGTTACCATTGTGTCATGCTGGAGCATCTAACAATCAAGATTTTAGTGGATTTAGATAGGAAATGTATTCAATAATATCATGTTTCTTCATCCAGTATTTCCTTCTACAGTTATTTTAGATTTGTCATTTGTCATAATACTAACAGTTTCTAGAACTGAAAACTCATTTAAAAGAAAGGAAGCAGAGAATTTTTCTTCCACCCACAGCAGCATTGGTCATCAGAACTTAAAAACAGGGATTTTAGTAGGACTTCAGGAAGAAGTACAAATAGAGAAGTAAAAATTCACAGTCATTTATGTCCATATGGAAACAAATATGGAAAAAGCGATGTCTCAAACTGAAAATTGGTGCTTCAGCAATTTTCAAAATATTTGAACTGACAGAGAAAGTATTCCTTAGAATTACTAGAGCCTTTACCAGTAAATAGCAAACAAGTTGCTGATAGGTCTAGGAAGAGTAAAGGATCTGGTCTCTTAGCCATGGCGTGTTGTGGTCTGGTGGTATGAAAGGGCATATGCACTACTAGAACAGATGTTCTCGGAAGGGCTGTTCTGATTTCTCTTTCTTGGAAGATTAAGAAGTCGATTACTTTGAGTAGTCACTGTATGTCACTATGATGGTGACTGTAACACTGAATGATGTACAAGAGGACAGAAAAGACTGGGACATTGCTGTACAGAAAGCTATCTCAATAAATATTATTAAATATGTAGAACACTCCTCCTTATTGGTGACTTACATATATCACACAAAGTTCTACAAACTTAAGTTTGTAATAGAAGTCATGTAATTTTTAATAAATCAGCCATGATTTCTGATGGGGAGGGGGAGATGTACAACGTCCATCTCAAATACTGTCTTGCAAGGCAGTTTTACCTCAAGCCTATCTACCACATTGCCCATGCGCCCTTCCCGCAAAGAAGGATAGTGGTACCCTGGGCTGCATTAGACAAAGCATTACCAGCAGGTGGAGGGAGGTGATCCTTCCCCTCCTCTCAGCACTGGTGAGGCCACACCTGAAGTGCTGTGTCCAGTTCTGGGCCCCCCAGTACAAGAGGCATGGAGATAGCGGAGAGACTCCAAAAAAGGGGCCACAAAGATGCTGAAGGGACTGGAGCATCATCTCTCTGATAAGGACAGTCTGAGAGAGCTGGGGCTGTTCAGCCTGGAGGAGAGAAGGCTCAAGGGGATCTTATCAAGGTATATGAATACCTGAAGGGAGGGTGCAAAGAAGACGGAGCCAGGCTCTTTCCAGTGGTGCCCAGTGACAGGACCAGAGCCAATGGGCACAAACTGGAACACGGGAGGTTCGATTCCCTCAGAACATCAGGAAACATACTTTTTTTGTGTGTGCACATGAGGGTGGCTGATCACTAGCACAGATTGCCCAGAAAGGTCACGGAGTCTCCATCCTTAGACATACTCAAATACTCAAAGCTGTCTGGACATGGTCTTGGGCAACTAGCTATAGGTGACTCTGCATGAGCAGGGTGGTTGTAGCAGATGACTTCCAGAGGTCCCTTTCAACCTCTTGAAATAATCTTGCCGATGTATCTGTATTTCTCATCTGTGCTTTTTCTTCCAGTCTCTACTTCTATATCATGTGTTTAAGGCTATAACATCAGTGTGAGTGTTAAGTAATTTTATTTCCTGGAAACACCCATCTCCTACTCCTGCAGTATTATCCCTATCTTGCAGCATAATCCAGCAAATTAATGAATGCCCTGGCTCAGACTCAGTAAAGCACTTATGCACTCACACACGCACATATATCCTCAGCTGCACAGATACTTCATTTGGCTCAAACTCCTATACTGTAGGCTTTTTCTTAGCAATTTTTGAATCTGTCTTCTGCTAATGTATCATTAGGTAGTGTTTTTGTTATTCCTTGTATAATTCATTTCACAGTGGGAGGTAACAGTACTTTGAGAATATATTGTGCAAATCAAATCTGGATTTAATTAAGAAAACAATATTCAATTGTTGACCTTGAGATTATTTGTAGATACTGGTTTTGTTGCTTCAAAAAACAGAAAAGAGGAGTATTCCTATTTTTACTCAAAGCTGTTGCATTATCTAGAAAACTTCTGCCTATATAAGTTACTGGGTTTTGTGTATGTGGTAGGAATGGAATGAATATCAATGTCAACTCTCATGTTTAAAAATAAATAAAAATATTTTTAAATTGTTACTCTTTCTTGGATGTTCCTGGACAGAGAGTTTATTAGTGAGCAAAGCATACACACTACTAATTAGGGCTTCTGAAATTTTAAAACCATTGAGTCATCAGTATTCATGTAAGCAATTACAGGAGAGTTGCCGGTTGCTTAAACAAGAAAGTTCTGCCATTATTTTAGTAGTCTGTGCCAAGAGGAACAAGGTGTATAGCAAGAAGACCAGTGGCTGCTTGCTAGCGAAGTCTGGTGAAGCTTGTTGAAACAGATTAAGACTCAAGTCTCCTGAGACGCTTTTATGCCTCCCAGATGCACGTGCCCTTCAGTTTCTGTCCAGCTGCTACATAACCTTTTTGGCACCTCTGTTACATCTACTTTATGTATCCTCCTTCCTTCAGATACAGCCCTGAAGCAATGCGAAAAGAAATATCTCAGATGAGAGCTCTGGAGGTCCCAACACAGGATTCTCCAAGTAGGCTTAAAAACATCAGCCTTGCTAGTGGAACCGTTTCCTCCATGTGTACACAGAGCAAAGCTGGCAAAAAAGTGCCTTCAACGTGTTCGCTTAGTTAGCATGTGAGTGTCTGAATACTGCTTTATCAATGTAATGGTTTTGGAAGAGACTCATGAATCCACGCTCCAGGTAAGTGGTCTGTATTGCTGAGCTAAAAAGTAGCTTTCTGTGGCCCAGTGGGTGTTTCACTTTTGATTCAGATGAAAAGAAAGCAGAGTTGAGAGAAATGTCTCAATAGGATAGCGATCGGGTACTTGCCTGGGATGTCTGGATTCAAGTAACTGCTTCACATCAGCTATAATGGTAACTTGAACCAGACTGACTCTCACCCCAGGTGAATATTTATTGTGCTGCAGGTTATCTGGAGGTGTTACTGTTTGTTGTAATGCTTAAGTACTTCCAAGTATGTAAAGTGTCTTTCTTAAAAATTGATTGCCATTCAGCAGGTAGAAGAGGACATCCTAGGATAATAGAGAAATCTGGGAGGCAGTGTGAAGGTGATAACTTTTTATATATGTTTGAAGCAGATTTTATTTGTGTTTTACATCATTCATGTACATTTGCTAGCCAGTAAGGTTGGAGAGGAGGAATTGGGTAGGAATTCAAAGGCAAGAGTTTGGGAAGTCTTGAGAGCATTACAAAGCTAAGTTGCAGTACTTGAAGAAACATCTCTTTGATTAAGGAACTAATTTTTATTTTGTCCCTGTTTTTGCTGTTAAGGAAATATGCACAAATCTCTTGCTCTAGAATTGAGAACATATGGGGAAGGTATTTGTACAGAGCTTTGCAGACAGAAATCAATTTCTTATGTTTTGTTTGTAGATGTGTGGAGTCCTGCTTGTACTTAGGAAGGTTATGAGATTTTTTTGTATCTCTTGGAAGAGAATTATTTTATAAATTGTGTGACTTAGAATTTATAAACAGCACCAAAAAATTCTTCTAAACAGTTTACAACACATTGCAATAGTGTACAACAGTGCGTCTCCAATGCATTGCTAAATCATAGCTAACAAATAGGGAACCTCTCTAGTTTACAAATATTTTCTGAGTGTTAGCCTCTTCCACTTAAGGTTACAAAAAACCTTTGCTTCAGAGCTCTATTTTAGCACTTACGTGTCTTCATTTTCTGGCAGTTTGCTTGTATAGACTAACTCTTGAGGCAAAGTTAAATGTTTGTGCAAAGCTTGGAGAAATCTCAGAAAATCTTTGATTGTTAGAAGGGGAGGATTATGCCTTGAAGTATTAATTACTTAACAATTTTTCTGTCAGTTTATTAATGCACTTTCAAACTTTACCTGTAATTACTCAGGCTCCTGGAAAGCTCATTTGCTAGGCATTGCTGAGGGGGAGAAAGGATTCTATCCAAACAAAAGTTAATGACTGTATTTTCAGATAAAATTTTGGGACATAGTCATAGTACAGAACAATGGGAATTGGCTTTTTCAGCTCTGCTGCTATTGTTGTCAATAACATGCTGGTTTTCTTGCCATATGTGGGAGGAGGATTGGACACCCATTTATTTGAAGAAAGATTCTCCATCTTTACCTCTTTCACCATTTGAATATGTAAATGTTTTCTTTGGCTGATAACAAAGATATTCTTACTGATAAAAATTCTTGCGTTCCTACAGTGAACCAGATTGAGAAGTGCCCTAGCTCTCAATTTTCCTCCAGTATTTCTCAGGTGGATCCATTTCCTGATCTGTGTTCATTTATGATAACAAAATGTTTGTTCTCGCATAGTCCCAGGGTGTTAGAGGGATAGAAATGAACAGCTGAAGAATAGAAGGGGAAGAGCTATATTCACATTAGTAGATCATGTAATGGAATAGGAGTAGCTCTGTAAATCATTCCTATTGTACACATCTAAAAATTTTGTCTAGCATTTGGAATACAATCTTTCCATTTAGTTTCCTCCAAAAGGAATCCAGTATGCACGTTCCACTGTGCACACAAAACGGGAATAGTTGGAAAGTTAAAAGTACATTCCTCATCCGAACCACTCCTTAATATAATGTGTCCGCATTCAGCAGCAGCAAGAACTGCTAATCTCTGTAGATATTTTGAAGTGGCTTTGGAGGAAAACATTTGGAAGTGCCTAGTATCTGCAAGTTCATCTTCAAATAAAACTGCAACAAATCCCTGTTTGCTACAGTAACGGAGGAGAGACTGAAAGTGCTGTGCCGTTAGAGGGCCCCTGCAGCAGCAGCAGGCCGGCTTCGTTGTGGAAGTTGGGAGGTGAGACTGGAAAGAGTAAACTGGGAAATAAAACCAATCCTTTGCCAAGTCAGTTCATTGTTAAAGCGCTTACTAAGCGAAGTAATAAGGCACTGTGGACTTGCAAAACAATTGGGGTGGTTTGTTTTTTTTTTTAAGGGCCAGTAAGCTAATGAACTGCTAGGGTGTCTGTGTGTAGAAGAGCCTCTGCTACAGAATTGCTGAAATTCCATTGAGCGTTGTGCAGGTTGTTACGACAACTTTAGGTCTTCACCTACAAAAATATCTGGGCTTGGTGAGGTTTACTATCTCAACTCTTTCTCGCATTGCTTGGAAGGGTTAACGCTGATTATCAACTGAGAAATGACAAAAAACTTACTTATTTTTAACTCTCCAGTTTTGAAACGTGAGATTTATTGCAGCTTATCCATAAAGGATTTAATCAGATACCTGCATAGAAAAAGCACCAGGGCTGTCTCATTAGTTGTGTGTAAAATTATTTTAATTACTTTAAATGATCATTGTACAGTAATAGCTATGCTAGAAATAAATACCTTTTAAGAATAGTTTTCCCTCCACTTTTAAAATTTATGGTCTCTATAATATCTTTACTCTTAGTCTTCCACCTACGTGCTTTTTTTTTTTATTGCTCTCCTGACAATTTGCCTTCATTTTGTGGGGGTGCAGTTGTTGCCTTTTGAATTTAATGCTATTTGATGACTTGCAATTGTGGTATGACTAAGACTGTTATCATGCCTACAAATGCATTGCTGCTCCCAGAGTAAGCAGAGTTGAGTCCTAGACTTCAACACCTCTGTAAACAAATGGTATTCCTCTATCTTCCATCCCTGCTATCACCTTTAAAAATAGAATGACTGGCAATGTATTCTAATATAAATATTTTCAATATTCTTGGGGCAAGTAGGACTATCTTAAGATCTCACCATGGAAGTTGAAGTGCATACAAAAAAACCACATGATGTACTCTTCATTGTACCAAGCCCTTACTTTGCAGCTAAGATAAGAATCCAGGAGGCTTCGGAATGGTTGAAAGGATTCAACACTCATGGATGAGTAAATAAGTGCCTAAAGTTAATAAAACCATTTATCAACACAATTATGCTTGTTGTACAAAATATTCCTCCCTCTCCAGTCAGTTCCTCTGTTTGTGCCATTATATTCTTTATGTACGAATCATGTTTATGACATGATGCTTAATGCCTGCTTTTAAGTGGAATGTCAGTCTTCCCAGAAACTTTACTCTTACGTAGGTAGTGCACACAATACCACTGAACTTTTGGAGCTTGTGGAAAGTGAGTAGGAGGATTTCTCTAGGGACTCAAACTGGCTCCGCTGAACACTGAAAGCTCCACAGTACAATCCAGCGACACACAAAAGCTACAAGAACATTAAGTTTTGTTACAAAATGTACAGATCAACATTTTCTAAAAGCACATTGATAAAAGGCAACCTACCTGTGGATTAAACAGTTTAAATCTCTTTTCCTGAAAGCAAGAAATCATACCTTTCACTTTGGAGATATGCTTACATAGCATCTTCTAGCAAATTAAAGGATTTTTTATTTTGTCATTAATATGCATATGTGTTTGCTCCTAAGTCCATCTGGGATTCTAGAAAACTTGTTTCATAGTGAAAACAAAATCTGTAATAAAAAGCTGTGCACCGTTCCCTGAAAATTTAGAATTTGTTAGGGTTTGATAAACTTACCAGTTTTGTGCTTACAGAAGGAACTTTTCCTGGAAAGAATCCTGTGTAACACTGTATCAGAATTACCACCATACCCTTCCAAAAGGGACTGGGAGGTATTACATAGGGCGTGACTCCAAAAGAACGACCTTCTAGGGAGATTTTGCACAAACGCTGTTCTGCTGTATATGTTTTGGTTGGTATCTGTGAGCAGGCATGCCTTTAAGCTTTTGTTTTCCTACTCTTCCCTTGACTATTCATTACTTAAACAAATATGCCTGCATTATTTACTTTGTATGTGCATGCATTCTTGTTGCTTGCTTCCTACCTAATGTTATAAAATCTTCATATTTCAACATTGTAAAATTTTCTTTATATTAGCAAATGAGCTGTTGCTGAGAATCTGCAAGAAAAGGATATTCTATAGCTAGTGCATTTAATTTGTGAACTTCTTAAAGCACATTCAGTCTGTCTTCTAACATAAATTAACTGCTTCACTTTGGTGACAGGCTATTATTTCTGATGCTTCAGTCATGCTTTGTTTCTTTTTTTTTTTTAGTAGCCCAAAAAGGCAAGATGATTACAATACAGCCCTATCATTGTTCTGAACTCTGTAGCAAGACCTCTACTGACTTCATAAGAAGCTATAACAGCTTCTCTTTCTGATGGTAACCCTAGCAAAGATAAATATTGGAGGAATAGAGAACAAGACTGATGAAAGCTGAGGAGTAGGAGATGGGATTCCCTTAGAACAGTGGTTTGGCTGGAGTGGAAAGACACCAATGCTTAAAGCAGTCTGCAAATACAGAGTTTTTGTAGGTGGCTTGTCTTTAGCAGCTGGATGCTTGGTTTTTAAGAAGCCAAATGATGCTTTTTCTCTTTTAGTGAACTTTAGCTTTATTCTGCAGAAGGCATTGAAATCCAGGGGAGAGAGAACACTTTTGGGGGCCCTTAAATGCAAACTGAGGATGAGAAATGAATGTTAAAAAATTACTAGTTTCCAGCAAGCTGGCTTTCTTTGTGGATGTTTATGGTGATAATTAAGGTGATACACACCCTTTCTGTTTACCACCCGAAAGTCCTTTGGGACAGGATTTATAGCACATTTTTGAGCTGTTACTAGCTGTTTCTTTTTCAAGCTACTCCAGTGCTGGGTCAGATAGCTACAGTTGAATATAAACTCTTGTTTCCCTGATGAAACTTGTGGTGCAGGGTGCAGTTATAACTCTGGATTTAGTGACAGTAGAACAGTTTGACTCTATCTGCAAGTACTACTTAGGTGCTTTTATTTGTCTTAACATTAAGTATGGGATAAGCTTTATGTGTTGCACTTTAGAGGCAGGTTTTTGTGGAAAACTTTAGACATAAAAGATAAAATAAAAATCCAGCTATGAGTTCATCATAATGAAAGTCATGGAAGAGGCTTTTTCCAAGTACAGTAACTAATCCTGTATCTGTCTTCGTGTCATGTCTGTCTCCACCTACGCATTTGTTTGTTCAGCATTCCTTGTGGAGCATGGTGGAGCATGGTGGGAGGGGTGGAGTTGAGCAGAAAACCTAGGTTATTCATACTAGTATCCTCTCCAAGCAAAAGCAAGTCATTTTCTTTGGAATTCCGATGGTACTTCATTTCAGATTCAGTTACAGTAAGGCCTTCTTGCTAAAGCAGTAAAGTGATGTATGCCTGAAGCTTCAGTTAAGTACAGTGCTGGGAAACGTGATAAAGATCAGCTCAGACATCAGTACGCTTCATGGTATATGGAGGATTTGTTCACGTGTGGGAGAAGATCTAATGTCAAAGACAACATTCTTCCCTCCCCGCTCCCACCCCAGTGATTTAGCAGGTTGGAAGGACCTGTGGATGAAAGCTTGTTTGATACTACTCTTCATCAAACATGTAAATTACTCTTGTCAGTTAATAACAGGGAGCTGAGGGAAATGCTTGACATCCTGTGACTTATTATAAGTACAAAACGTACTTAGATTAAGTAGACAGCTTGCTGGATACAGCTAATGAAAACACAAAGTGCAGTTTTTCTTCCTCTGGATGCCATCAAGCTTTTTCTTCTTTCCTACCTGAGCTAATGCCTAGAGTGTTAAGAGTTTCTGAACTCTGTCTGAAGCATCACAGAACTTGCTATCAGTGCTCAGTATTAATATTGGAGAACCTGAATGGTGACGGACTTTTTCATGTTCTAGACTCTTGTTATCTTTTTCATGAGAATCTATTATGCTATTATTTACAGCATGCCTGTTAAAGTCAGGGAGCTTTTTCTAAATGCAATGCTAGTGCTGCCCTATATGATTTTATTCATATTTTACTGAGATAGTAAAGGTCTTCAGTGGCAGCTGTTTCCTTCTCAGAATGTTCTTCAGCACCATGCAGCTTAGAGACTTCCTTGCTCAGTGGTGAGATCTTTGATAGTGCTTTCTACATTTTTTCTTCTACCCTTGGTTTGTCCAGTTGCTTTTTAAACTCCTATAAACCTGTTGATGCCCTTTAGGTTTTGGATGTGGTAAGACATTGAATAGTCTCTCTGTTTACCTTCTCCATTTTGCAAATTCTTCGTATATTTAGTGTCATTCTCCTCGGTTTCTTCCCCAGGTTAAAAAGCCCTGATAATAATGTCTTACTAGCACTGAGCTTTTTTTTTTTTTTTAATAGAAGAGTGTGTTACAACTCCAAGGTTTTCTTCTGAGTGGTAATAGTCCGGAGCTTATCACTGTGTGTACAATGATAAGGTGTCATCTTGTTTTGCATTTACTGCATTTCATCTGGCCTTTTATCACTTAATCAGTCGTGCAGTCCCTCTGAAGGTTTTGTTTGGGTTTGGGTGTTTTTACAGTAATAGCTTCTGAGGTGTGGTTTTTTGGCCTGAATAACACAGAAACATGTATTTGCCTTGTATGGATATCAGATTTATTGGGCTCCGTTATCACGGATCTCTCTGGTATCATACTTGCAGATTTCCATTTCTCAGTTATAAGCGAGAGGCTACACACTGCAATAAATAGTTCAATAGAACACTGGGATAACCAACTAAGAGGAACTACAGTTTTAAACACAATTAAAAGAAATCATAGCTTCTTTTTAAAAGATGTTGTTTGAGACTGCTGTTCAGGAGCTTCTCAATGCTGTTCCCAGGCAGGGATAAAACCCCATGTTTTAGTACATTTATTTTACTGCAGGCTTCTGTTTTTCAAATACTCAGTTGCTCTTGAGCTGTCTGTAGCCCCCATAATCTGTGAAGCTGGCCGCTCCTTGTGTGCTTGAAAAAGGCACAAAACGTAGGAACAGATTCTGCATTGAGTTGTTCTCCAGACCTTTTTTTCTTGATCTATCATGGTATATGTTTTAAATTTGTTGTTTTTTCTGTTTTCCTTGGTTTGGCATGACCTTAGCTTTGCAAGGATGCATTCTTATTTCTAACTCCCTTTTTCCAGTCTGGCTTTGCTTTTAAATATGACTGTAGCAGACTTTTTGCTTCTGACACTTCTGTCTGGGTACTCAGTCTAACTCGCTGTTACAGAGTGGCTCACTAACCTCTTAAACTGGGTTCTGTGCACTGCTCGATTAGAAGCAAAAACTGTTATTCTGTCTTTTGGCTTCTCTGCTTAGTTACTTGGTGAACTTATTTTTTAAAGGTATCTAAAATCTTATCTTGATACTGTTCTTGAATGCGATGCTTTCTGGGAGGTAGTTGAGGTCATTATTGCTGGGTTTTGGCCTTTTTGCTGCTCTTAACTTTTCGCGGTGCATATTAGTTGTATTTATTCAAACAAAAGATCGAGGAAGCTGCATTTAAAATCCTCTATTTAAAAACCCCTAAAATGGCAAGATCACTTGTGAGATTGATTACTTCTCGTTCCTTGGCCCACTTTGCTGGGCTACCTTGATAGCAATTTTCATCTGTGCCAACTGTCAAATACTCTCATGAAATAGTAAAAATGTTTCTTTATTTTTCTAAGTGTGTATTTGGTGAGCTTGGAAGTGTCACCCCTGGCTAGGACTGAACATGCGTACGCTTAACTCTTCCTGACTGTTCTCAGTCTCTTCAGCAACACTTGCTCTACTAATAAAAATGGGAAGGCCAATCCAGAAATTTTGTTTTGTATCTTGTCATCTTAAATCCTTTATTCTCCCCAACACATGGGGTTTTTCCTCCTCCTCCTGCAAGTCCCTGTCACTTTCTTTTCTGAGCCCAAATGAATGCTTGTAGTCGCAATCATATAAAGTGTGTATGTTTCCTTCGTATACTTAGTGTGGGTGTTGCTTGATGCATTAATCTTTTGTTCGGTAGAGCTTCCATGCAGCTTTAATATTCGCTTGTAAAACCTGTAATTTCTTTTAAACTTACCTATTTCAAATGAATACTTCGTCTTCAGTATTGCCTCCTGTCTGAGAAACTGCTTTCAGTTTTCCTTTTATCTTCCTCTCATTAGGTTTTCACTGTTCAAAGCACTTGGAAGTGCCCTGCTTGTGTTTGTGTAAAGGAAAAAAAAAAAAAAAGATTTATTGTGGATGATAACATAACTGTCTTGGGTCTGGCCCCACTACCTGCATGAACAAATAAGATCTTAAGCTCAAAAGGCATAAGAGATTGTGATCCTTTAAAATACCAAATTTTTTTGCTTTCGTACTCCTTGTTCATAGTCTTTCTCCTCTTGTTTTATCTGGAATTCAGGTGCTGCAGCTGTGACCTAAGAAGAAAGAGCTGTGTGCACCTGGCCAGGGGGTGGTAATAGCAGGCAAGGTGTAAAACTCCCTTGTTCTGGGTCGAGGGAGGTGATTCTGCCCCTCTACTCTGCCCTGGTGAGACCTCACCTGGAGTACTGCGTCCAGCTCTGGAGCCCTCAGCACAAGAAGGACATGGAAGTGTTGGAGCGG
>BOSO01031893.1:0-16020 GCA_018403395.1 Gorsachius goisagi | reverse complement strand
CGGGGCTGCGGGGGAATCTCTGCTCCAGCGCCTGGAGCCTCTCCTGTCCTCCTTCTGCACCCACCTGGGTGCCTGCAGGGCTGCTCCTCTCACATCCTCTCACTTTTCTCTCTCTCCAGCTACTGTCCCGCAGCCGGTTTTTTTCCTTCTTAAATTTGTTATCACAGAGGTGCTACCACCGTCGCTGATCAGCTCAGCCTTGGCCAGTGGCAGGTCCACCTTGGAGCTGGCTGGCACTGGCTCTATCAGACACAGGGAAAGCTTTTGGCAGCTTTGCACAGAAGCCACCTTTGTAGCCCCCCTGCTACCAAAACCTTGCCATGCAAACCCAATACAAGAGGTTTCTGGTGCAATTTACTTTTCAATTGGTCATCATCTCCAGCATCATGTGTATAAAGCCTTTGCACGGCTTTCATTTTGCAAATAATTTAATTCCATGATGACTTCACACTTGCTCATTAAGTTCATAAAAGCCATGCCAGCCTCCTGCTTTCCCGTCAGTGCTAAATTTGATCAGTCAAAACAGTTCCCCAGTAGACAAGTCTTTGAACCACTGGAAGGGTTTTTTCTTTTTCTTTTGACTGGGCAGTAAGGATATCTTCTGGAGCAGATGAACTGGTTGTGTGTTTATTTACTAGAGCATATAATACAAATTACACTAAGAAAACAGCCAAACTTCTTATCTTTAATTTCACCTCTATTGAAAAATTGATCCACAGAACCCTGTATTTCAGAAAAGAGGCTATATTTTTAACAAACTTTAAATGATTAGGGTTTATTTAAAAAGAAGAACCTTCCTGATCTATTCTTTTTTCCAGTTTCTCTTGTAGTATTGTAGTCATTGTAGTAAAGACATTTAAAAGTAGCAATACCTTAGACAGTGTACTGCAGGTATTCAGTGAGTAATAATAACAGCAATTGTAAAGAACAAATGATGCCTGAAGATACTGTTATTTAAGTGTTTTCAGGACTTTCGTTCCTATTATTAAGAGTTTGTAATTTCTAACCCTTTTTTTTTCTTTATTTATTAGATTGCTTAATGCTAAATTTGTGGTAAGTATTATAAAGCAGTAGCAAAACAATAGTTGATGTTTAACACTAGAACTACCAACCTATTTGCATGGACTAAAGACCACTGCTTGGTTCATGACGCATCCTGTGATACCTTTCCTTCACACAGTCAAAATAATTTCTTCAATTGTTTTTCTAGCATTTATAATGCCTAATAGAACACATATTTTATACTCCTAGCATTGACCAATTTGAGGAATTTACTCTTATGGTCTTACTGGTCTTTGTGGTCTTACTCTTATGTATGTATCCATGGACATATTAATATCTGGGTAGCCAAAATCGCCTTGTGATACAGTGCCAGGTAAGTTAACATAAGCCAAGAAAATTGGTTAAGGATCCTCTAAAAGCTCATTCTTTCTCATTTTTGTAGTTCACTTGAATGAAAATTTTTCTTTTTTTTCTCTCTGTGAAAAATTACTAAAAGATTTTTTCTACATTCTATTGTCTAATTAAGCCTTGCTAGTATTATATTTTTCTTAGACTGATCTCTTCTGTAATCCTTTTGCATATAGTTTTGACCACTGCAAATGTTTCTTGCTTCCATCACTTGCAAATGTAATCCTTTATGGTTTTGAACTATACTTAAACAAAATTTATTTATTTATCACTGTGTGGAAAAAGTGATAAAATATACCAAGAGAAGAACATAGACGCAAAAGAGAAAAACCTGCTGTTGCCAAGACATGTTAGTGTGTGTTTTAACCAACCACAGATTTACAATTAACAGTAAAGTATACAGCAATTTCTTTCGACCATCCCTAGCAGGATAACAGATAGGGAGTTATTTAAATTAAATCAGAATAATTATTATAAAATAGGCTTCATTAGATATATAAATATAAATCACACCACCACAGAGTGTTTTAAAGTGGATGTCCCAGGGGCTTCAGAAAGACTGAATGATGAAAAAGGAAAAAGAAAAAGGGCTTGGAATGAGTCCCAAGAGAGCACTTTTGAGTGCTTTTGGTTTTACATTATTACATTATATTAAACATATTGAAGAAACTATAAAGATTCATGAACTTGTGACAAAAGTAAGGTGACCAGATCTTGCATTATTTTTCAAGTATTTTCAGTAGTTAATATTGACATTATGAGATTTTTAATGTATTTACAACATTCTTTAATTTTATATAATAAGGCATACTGGCTACCCTTCATACAAAATCTTACATAATAGGTACTTACCTACAGGTTCGATCATGCTAATTACAAGCAATAGCAAGAATTGCTTACTTTCTTTCGTTATGAATTCAAATGAGGGTATTATTGAATAGAATTGTTGTTTACCCTGAAACATTTTTTTTAAAGGAATTGCAACTTTTGCTATAAGCATCCTTATTTATTTATTTACTTGCTTAGTTATAAACTTTTCTGTAGTATGTTTTTGAAGAATGTGAAAACACAGTATGTCCAAAGTTTGCTATCATAATAAGACTGAGGGCTGAGACTTAACCTTCTGCAAACTTTGGCTGGCTCAAATGAGAAGATAAAGATTGTGGTTACCAGGAAGGATAAAGAAAAACAGATAAAGACTTTTAAGATGGTGAGAGGTTAAAGTCTATTACTTACAAAAACAAACGATAAAATATAACTCTTCTGCTAAGTTCCACATTTTTTTATCTTATGAGATATCCAATAGACTTAGATATTAACAAAAAATAATCATGCCATCCTATTAAGAGCTCATCTGAACAAGCTAAATATGTCAATCATATTGCCATTTGTCATTTTTTCAGAATTAGAAATGAAATGAATGGCACAGTCATATCCATCCTACAAAGATTTTTTCCAAACTCAGAGAAATCGTATTTTTGTATTTTGTTCATAAATGCCTGATTTCTCATGTTAGGAATTCATAAAAAACTGTTCACAGTGGTCGCTTGGGATGTAATATTTAAGAACATCATCCCTAATGTGATATGTATATTTACAGCATGAATGAATAACATTGTCATAGGCAGGAACGAACACAAAATGTACATGCAGCTTTCAGATAAGAAGTTCCAGTGTGTCCCAACACTGCCCACTTTGGACAGGAGGAACAAACAGCTGTCAATAAATCATGCCAAACTGCATGAAACCCCATCAATCTTCATGGAAACCAAAGGTGTTGTGATCTAAATGGAAGATAACCCCATCATTTAATAAAAAGGAGGAAAGGGATTTCCTTCTTTCTTTCTAATATTCATATTTTAGTAACAGAGTAGTTCATCAGCATATTTTCCTGAAGTGTTGTTGAAGTAAAAATATAATCACTTCAAAAAAATTCTTATTAAACAGAAGGGAGTAGAGAAGTTAACAATACAGGCACTGAGCTAGAAAGTAAGAAAAAAAGAAAAAGGTTCTAGTCTCTAAATTAAACCTAACTCCAGAAATTATTCACATTTCATGTTGCTCCTGTACCCCTCCTAAATCCAAGACCTTGGGCTATTACCTGTAAATTAATAGTATTTTTTGGAAAATGTTAAAAACCCAGTATGGAGCAAAAATATACCTCAAAATCTTAAAATGGTTTTCCTTCATTCTTCTGGTCAGCTCTTGCTATCTTTGTATAAGATATACATATACACATAAGATATACATTTACATACCAATATATGCACACATGCAAAATCAATATAGAATTTTGACAGGTGGAAATCTTATGTGCCAAAACCCTAAGTGCATATAGACAGAGTGAAAGCCATCATTTCCTTGAGAATGAACTTATTTTTATTATCTGCAGATCAGTGCATATGGCTGACAAATACTTCATGTCTTTGGAAAGTTCCTGGATTTAGTGTGCTAAGACTAGTACAAAGAAATCTTCATTAGGATGCACATCTGATGTAGCTGAGATACATTTTGCTTTCTGTAATCCATTGGGAAATGGAAAAAGAAAAATGCCTTCTGGAGAACCAAATCACACTGTAGAGAGTGTTTAAGTGAAATCTTGGATTTTATCCCTAAATCTTGTTAGAGGGAGAATAATAAAACCTGGTTTGTTAGCTCTGTAGGTCAATCTCCCATGGCGGCTAAGGCTGGGAATGATATCCTGTTAGAAATTTGGGTCTTACACTGGACTTCCATGAGACATCGGCTAATATGATTTTGTTTGTTGTCTTTTTTAAATGGAGGGAAGAAGAAAGCTCTTTCCTAAATGTCATCTACTTTAGGGCACAAGGCCTAAGTCAATAAGAAGGGCAATGAATTGCCTGGGAATTGCAGTTGGAAGAAGTGACATTTGAACTCCTGAGTTCAATCTTTCCCAAGGCTACACAGGTATTTCGTGAGAGTGTCTGCATCCTTCCTTTCTTTTTGACCACAAAATGAATGACAGTATTCATTCTGCAGCAAATGTGTCATCAAATTTAATGGGTTCATCTCTAAATGCACAGTTTCTACCATGGCTAAAACATTTGCAAATGATCTCACTCCATGGATTAATAACTAAACTCTAGAAATCAATACACAAAAAGCAGCTGGCACTTAACAATCAGGAAATTTTTAGGCAATCTGTTATTCTTTCTGTATTAATTTATTTTTTAAAGTACTCCTATAAACACATTCAAATAGCATTTAACATTCTGCATTTTGTTTATTGCCATTTCAAGGATATCTAGAAGAAATAAGTATTTAAACCTCATGTTAATATGAACTTGGTAAGACAATATTAACACAGTGCCTCTATTGCTTTTCCGCAGTAAGCCACAAGCATAAATTAATTTTTTTTCAACTAAAACAGTTTTCTCCCACATGCCAACTAGTGATGATATGACACTATTGTAAAATTAAACTTGTGTTTTCTCTCTGGAGCTTATTTCATCACTCCACTATTGAGGAAACTCTATTACAGCATTTCCTGATTCTAACTATTTGCTTTTGTAACACTAACATTTTTTTTCACATAATTTTTGTCTGACTTTTATATTTTCCTTTTTAACATTTGGCAGTACCTGTAAGAAACATTTGGTCATGACACCTTTCTGTGTAGAGATGTAAGCAGCATCATTTAGTGTGATACAGATAATGGCTGGAAATAGTTGGAAAGGAAAAAAATCATCCAAGTTTCTTATTAGTACAGTGTATGAGGCTGTGGAACCAAAGAAATCTCCATTATATTGAAAGCAGTGGTATTAATGTGTCCTGTCTGTGATGTGATTTACGATAGTATTTGTGAAATTGTACATGAGAATACGTAGTATTTTATGCATCACATCATTGATTCCATTGTTGAGAGCAATGATGAACTCTCTTAAATTGTACATAACCTGATTCTAGCTCTTGGAAGAAGTAATACTGGTGAATATCAAGTGCTAGTCCTCAGAAAAATCCCTGTCCTCTGGGAGCCTGAGCCCAGCCTCACGTAGTACAGCATGAACCACTGACGGCTTCCCAATTTTGTAGTCATGTAGTTTTGCAGAAACAACATTATGACTCCCTTAAGTATGAAACATCCCAAGGGAGTTCCAAACTTCAGGAACAAGTGAAAAAGACTTCAGAAAAATTGTTCTAGAACTCTCTGTGGCCTGGATTCTTCCTAGTATGAGTGCATGGAATTTGCACGGAAAACAATGCATGTTGAAAAGAGGAAGAGAGAAGTAAAGAGGGAGCCTGTTCTGTATTGCTGGAGTTGCTCACTACTCCATAAATTTCCATGCTATTCCCCATCTTCCCTATCTTTCTACAAGATTCCTAGCCTTCTGTGAATGTGGTAAGTCCTGGTGGCTTGAACTCCAGAGACGGGATGGTCATTCGGTGGGTGCTGTGAGCTTGGGACACACAGGATTTGTCCCTCTTGCTTAAGAAGGTGATTGCACTGCCCTCAGGACCATTGACTTTTCTCACAGCAGAAGTGAGAGGCAAAGAACAAGCAGAAAGCCAGCCTTGGTTTTGCAAGAAAATACAGATAATCAGTTATCAATATATCTGTGTAAAATTTAGTTCTTGTTATTAGGACCACTTTTACTATTGGAGGCTACTGAGAAAATGCTTTAATGTGAGTTTTCTGATGAATATCTACAAAAAATGGCACTAAAATGCATGCTTATGGTGTGCAAAGATGAGAAAAACAAAGAGAAACAATCAGACCAAGGGGAAAAGGTGGGTTTGGGTTTTTTTCTACTAACCAGGAAGTTTCAAAATCACCTGCCATATATTCAGCCATTATGTAAACTATTCAGACTGTGATTGTCCAGCTCTTGGGTAGGGCAGGCATATATGGGTAGACAAACTGCAGAAATGTTCTCACAGTATTTCCACCTCAAAATCTGTTCTAGAAGATGTACCTCAGAATTTCTATTCTTGCCACAATTACAGCTCAGATAATGTGCCTAGATCAAAACCTCCTAAATCAAACCCAGTGCTTTCTGGAAATACTAATAATAAACAAAACTCTCCTGATCTGTTTGCTCTGATTTCTGATTTGAAAAGTGTCTCTGCTCCCCATTTATTTGCAGCTGGTTTGAACTCAGAATGAATTGTCAGTTAGGAAATGTCCTCTTCACTTTAATGTGTTATCATGTACAGGCCCACAAATCAAATAAATAAATACTGAGATAGATGGAATTTAGATTTTTGTCAACAGAATATAGGAAGAATATACGCAAAGGACAGAAAATGTGGTCTAACCCATTTATCCATCTCCAGGAGAGCAGGGCTTCATCATGCATAATGGTTACTTGGGAAGACAGTACTGCACGCTTGGTGTGCCTGTACTCACTAGACATCTCCATGTCTGACATATCAGCCCTTGTAATCCTGCCGCATGTGCCCGAACTGCCCTAGCTAAGCAGTTTGGAAAACAAATCTTCTCTAATCTCATCTGAGATCCAAAACCAAGGAAAAATAATATGTCTGCCTTTTTGAAACCCTACGGAGCTGAAACCAAAGGAAATCCAACATAGTTCAACTTCTGTTCTTCATGAATGTTATACATACATACATATAGTTTATGTCATGTGTATGTTATATGTATTTATAGCTACCCATATGTATATACCTATATGTGTATACCCATATATATATATGCTTCCAATGTGAAAACTCATGACTGTCTTTTATATAGCCACCTCTCAGGGACATGCAGGGGATTGGAAATCTCACTCGTAATGCAGGTGGTCCAAGTCTGACATTTGTACTGGCTGGGGAGGGTAAAGCCCAAATAGTCTTAATCACCTAGAGTAGAAATGCTCTGCCCCTCTTGTGGGAACCAGGCTACTGTATAAAATAATACAAGATTTATAGGGAATCTTTTCTTTGTGTAGGTTCATTTTGAGTGAGTGTGCAGAGGAAGAGCATTAAATTACAAGTCTATGCTGAAAGTAATTTGGGTGGTTTGGGTGGAGTGGAGGGGAAGTAAAGGAGGTAATCTGTGCTTGCCCCTGTAGCTGGGTACAGCAAGTCTCTATTAGTCTCTCATTAGTCATGACTAACCAGCACCCAGAGGTGAGTGTTGGGTTTTTTTTCTTGTTCTGGTAGTTGAAGTCTCATAGATGAGAGTAACTGTGTGATTTTACCACAGACAAAAGCCTGTCAGCCCCCAGTCTTTTAATCAAAAGAGTAGGGACCTTTAGCAATGAGTCCCATTAAGCTACATTTTCTACTCTTAACTGCTGAGTTTCTCCTGGGGGAAAGAGCTGCTCTGGTGCCTCCCAGAACTGCCTGTCACGGAGGAAGTGCTCAAGCACAGAAGTCCTTGTGATTTAGAGATGTAAAGAGTAAAGTTACGTCTGATCATTGCTCTGACTGGGCACAGCGAAGATACTTTTCGTGCCCTTCTAAACCCTTCATATTTGTTTCCTTTTGAGGCAGTGGACAGCAAGGATATTGAAAGTGTCAGGACTGTTCAGTCTAGAAAAAGGAAACTGAAGGGAGATATGATAGGTGTTCAACTGTGTCAAAATATAAAGATGAAAGGAATAAAATGTTCTCCTTGGTCCTCATAGATAAGACACACAGCAACGGAAATAAATTATGGCAAGGTAGATTTAGGTTAGACACCAGGAAAACACTCAGTACTAATAAGGCACTGGTATAGATATCTGGAGGTTTCTCACTATTGGTAAGCCAACACCTGCAAGGAATAACACATATAATTTCCTCTACTTTCACACAAAAGTGAACTCTCAGGGCATTCCTAGTTCTGTTTTCATAACTCCATGGCTATGAGTACTGTATAGTCATAGAAAACTACCCTCAAATTCATTCATTAATTATCATATTCTGTAGTCTATGTCCTATGTTCTATAGTCTATATTTTATTGTTAATAAAAGGATCTATTATCTATATCATCAAACTTAAACTGTGATACTTGGTTGGTAAGTCACTAATGATCTTAGTATAATAGACTTACATTTATGTCCCTGCCTACATACAACAGAAATTTAAATTCTACAACTCTTAAGCTTATATAAATAGGAATACTTTTCCAAACCTAGCAAGCAAATTGAATTCAGAGGTTTGATGCAGTGGTCATTGCTGTTCTAATTAAGTCAGATATCTTGCATTAATTTGTGATATGTGTTATTCAATGAAGAATATGCATGCCACTACTAGCTTCTTTCAGAGCTTAGGACAATCTGGGACTGACTTGCTGTTTTACTATTATGACTTTTACACAAGTGAAATTGTAAAGAAATTACAAAAATCAGATTAGTGATTCAGAGCCATAGTTTAGTCTTCATTGATAGAAAAAACATGGGATTTAGATAGAATGTATGTCTTAAAGAAGTTAGTATTTGTGTATGGCAAGGCTGGTATGCTTGCTTACAGATATGACAGGTATTTGATTCCCATATTGTTCAAGAAACCATGGGCAACTGTTTGGAAGACTTCAGGGGTAGATTACTCATATGCCAAAACATAACCACTTTAGGCTAACACTGGCAGCCAAATTGGCTAGACCAAAAGATATTTTTCATCCCATATTTTCCTTAAGAGTGGTCAGTAGCACATACTTAAAGATCTTAAGATACCAGGCAAGTATATCTGATTCCCCTGGCATACCTTCCAACTTAGAAAAATTGCTTAAGTGATGATTATTTAGAGCTGGAGTGTCTATCTAGACTGTCAGGCTTTGCAGTTGAGGTGAACCTGTCCTTTAGCAGTGTGTCTAGATTTTCAGAAGCCATTTATGGTTTTAGCCTCCTGTGGCAGAAATTCCCCCGTTGTATGTTGTAAAAAACATTTCTTCACTTTGTTGTCTGCCAGTTTCACTGGCAACACTACAATGGCTACATCTTGTGCTTACCAGAAGTAGGGAATAACTTACTCATCACCTTCATGGCTTTCAGGATTAGAAAATCCTCACATCTTAATTTAACCATCTTTTACACACCCTATTCTATTTTTTTTCTCGTGTTATAGGAATTATGGGAATTCTGACTCCTCAGTAGGTTCTCTAGTTCTTATATGGTTGTTTTGAAATGGAATGTCAGGAGCAGTGTCAAGTATTCAAGACATGGCTCAGAATGCATTTGTTTGGTGTTACGATTATGATCTCTTTGTTTTCACTTTCTTTCCTAATAATTATATTTGCTTTTTTAACTGCTGATGAATATTTGGATTGTATTTTTAGAGACTGATCTGTCTGCTGCTTTCCAGAGTGGCAACAGCTGATTTAGAGCCCATCAGAGTGCAGGTATAAATAAATAACACTTTCATCCACCTACATTACTTTATATTTATTGACACTGAGTTTTACTCGGTATTGCAAGAACCTTCTCTGTTTCCTCAACCACTGTTCTGAGTAATTATGTAGCTCAGGAAGAAGAATGAGTACAGAAATCCAACATGCTGCAGTCCTAGGCTAGTGGAGTAGACACTAGGAAGTTAGTCCTACCTAGATAAATTCAACCCGTTGTTTGGGAAATTTGATTAATATTTCAGTCATATTTGAATGAACTCTGCCACAGGGTCAAGGGAAAAATGTCTTAGACCTACCTCTTTATCCATTCCTGTGTTCTATGCCAGACATGGCTTGAATGGGGACTCTAATCTATACACATAAGGAGGGTTAATTTTTTAGAGATAAATATTTAATGTTTTATGGATTTATTCCTGTTGCTTATGTATTACCATTGCAATGGAGGAATAAGGTGATCACACACTATGAAACTATTAACTCTTAACTAACTGCATTCTACAAATTAAAAAAATGGAAGACTGGATGAAATATTCATTCCACATGTCTTTGCAATTAGTTTCCCTATATTAAAGACTTATTCTCAGAGTTATACCCAATTAAAGCTTCATTTTGCATTGCAAACTACTAATAACCTATTTCTACCAATACTGTACTGATATGTAAGTCTTTTAATTATACAATGGAAATAATGAAAAGACCAGAATAGAGAAGGCAGAGATAAGGTTTCGTTTAATCTGTATTTTACCATATCCTGACATCTGACCTTGTCTTTGCAGCACTGATATTCTTTCAATAAAAGTAGTGGTGTTTATTTATGAATACATGTAGGATATTTTAAGTGATATTAGTGTAGCTGAATGGACACAAACATTACCATTTGCTCTCTTTGGATCTCTTAGAATCCAAGTGGAACTATACATTAGCACAGTGAATATCAGTAAAGTGGAAAACTGAGAAATTCCCTTTATATTGATGTGAAGCTACTTATTCCTGGGTAATACAGAGGAATTTGAATCAGAGTTAACAGGTTTGTTTTTTTTTAAATAGGATGTAGAAAAAGTTGACTCATAAAAACTGGAGTGTGATACATCTGTTATGATGGCTACAGTTAGGATAGGATTTAAAAAAAAAAAAAGTTGTTCCATCAGAGGTTCCAAAATTTCCAGCAGCCAGGTCTGTGTGCCATGTTAGGGCAGAGCATACACATCATATAACATGAAAGAATTTTAAATGAGCTACTGCTCTAACTGGCACCTGGTAGCACCCTGGGGCAGTCTTGACAGGAAGACCAATGGACAAATACTTCATGAAGACTAAACTTTATTCACAGTTCTATGCTTAGTCTTTCTAAGGAAGGATTGAGGCATATTTCCTAAGCAATTTAGCTATTAACAAAGCTGTACTTGCTCCACTGACAGCAGTAGTAAAGAGGAAAGAAAGACAGCACCTCAAATTAAAGAAACATTACTAGGACTTGTTCTGTTTTGCTTCTTCGAATCAAAATTTCGGAGGTCAGTATATTAGTTTCTCACTAAGGGAGCTAGGTGATAGAGAATTTTTGGGAAGCAGCAAGACATATCAGTACCTAAATTGTTGCTGTTACACCACATGAGGTTTGAAGACAAGGAAGACACAGATGATGATGATGATTACTATTATTATTTGTTATACTATTATCAAACAAAGCCAGAGTACAAACTGCTCCATTTCACAACTTTTCAAGCTTTGAAGGGTGTAGTTTTTCCCTGGAAAGCAAACTAAATTCTTTAAACATCTTCTGTGAAGATATCATGTTGAATTGTTCACTTTCATACTCAAGTACGTGTGTGTGCCTGCATTGTGAGAGCAGACTCAAGACACCACTCAGCCTTTGCAAGAGCTTTATTCTTAGTCATATTTGATTAGTCTCTAAACATAGTATGTGGCAGTTTGACAATCTTTCTGACAATATTTTATTTTAAATGTGTATGTAAGTTTGGATAAATATTGGTTGATGTTCAGCATTATACTTATTTCTTAATCAGGTACATACAGCAGATCTTCCAAAACCTAATATTCATCCACACAATGCCTACAGACAAAATAGTATTATTTTATCATTTTACAATAAAGATTTAAACCTACAATAAGGACAGATATTTTTTGTCTGTGTGACCCATGACTAAGTTTTCCACATACTAACTTGGATTTGAAAAACATTCTCTTGTTCCAAAATCATTCTGAAAGCTAAATACCTTGTATTTACATAGTAACTATGAAACATCTTAAAATACATAAAATGTATTTGGATCTACTCTTTTTTACAGTGCATGCTGAAGTGTTAGATGTTAAAATTTGTATTTGAGGGTTAGAAATATTGGTATAGTCTTACAATACTGTAATCTCTGTAATTAAATTATAATGTATTTATGTTGATATAGTTCTTGACAATATATTATTAACATTAATTCATGTAACTATTACCCTTTTTCTCTTAGTAGACAGATAGTTAGAATCCTGCTATATTTACTACATTACAGTTATTCCCTATTTTTATTATATATTGAAATTAGTCATAACTACAGGCATTGAGAACACTACAGTATAAATGCACAATACCCAAATCTAATTGTACCTTAATTATGATACTCTCACTATAAAGAATGATCACACTTCCAACCTGCTATCCTAAAGAAACAATGATTACGCAGTCACATTTTTGCTTTGTCAGCTGTGAATCTGCCTCTGTCTCCAATAACTCTGAAACATGTTTGCCAATCATCTCAGCCATGTTAAAAAGAGAATTTCAAATATCATTGTGAATATGTCTATATGCTTCATGAAAATTAACGTTCACATAGAAGAGAGCTCTGAACTGAGTGTTGGTAGGGGAAAAACTCAGCTATTATGTAGTCTCCAGCCTGGCCACCTGCTGCTCAATACGCATGAAATTCTTGTCCATTGATGGTGTCACTAAACTTGGGAAGGCAGGAGCTGAGGCTCTTGCAAGAGTGATGGCTGCAAGGAAAAAGACATTCATAGAAAAAAGATTTGATACCACAGACCAGCTCCATGGTAATCACACCAGAACACAGCATAACAAGTTCAAGCAAGGCGATGTAAACAACTTTTCCCTTCCCTTCCCTTCCCTTCCCTTCCCTTATTTAGAAATTAAGTTATCTGGCTGCAGTGGAGATATTGACTTCTTTCCTTGCTCTACAGCTTTTTTTCTCTTGCAAAGTGATTATTCATACTTTCTCCACCTTTAAACCACTTTGCAAAGTTTTTGTAACTGACAATAATTTTATGGTCCAAATGGGACTTGGAGAGGCAGAAGACGTATAAATACACAAATTATTTGTTAAATCTTAGGTGTGTGAAGAAACGTTTTTGGTTGGTGGAAGTTTTACTCCTTGTTTCTACCACTTTGCGCAGCTAATAGCCTTATTCCATATACACAAAAGGGAACTCTGATTCCTAAATCATTAAGTCCGATCTTACACAGATGGACAATTCTGGCATGTTATAAGGGTTCATCTTCAGGTAATTGCTTTGTCCAGTGTGTCACGGTGTCTCAAAGCCACAGTGGAATGTCTGGGTGTGGAATGGATAATGATTATCATAGAACAGGAAAGAAAATTAATGAAGAGTTACATGGCATTTAAAAATTAGTTTGCTCTAATCTTTCTTAACCTTTGCTCTTTCTGTAAAAAGTGTCCTCAGAGGAGCATTCCCCAATTCAAGAGTGAAAAAGGATACCACAGTGTAACAGTTCTCATTTTGCAGTAAAATCTGGGTTATTACGATTCATATGGAATTTAATCCTGTGATATTTTATCTCAAAATTATATGACATCATTAAAGACATCTTATATTGTTTTTGCCTATGGTTAGAAATTATGTCTGCTTAATCAATTCCATTATGCATTCAACCATCCATGACACATCAAAGGCTAATAAGATTTTTTTTAAAACTTTGCTTGCTTAAAATGATTTCCCTCCAGATCAAGATGCAGAGCACAAAATATTAATCAGTTTAAATAAATATCAAGACTACCCAAATAATATGAATAATTGGCACAGTGCAGTGCCTACTGCCCAGTTCCCAACAGCTGGTCACACTGGCACATGGCACCATCTCAACAGTCTTTGAGATAATGACTTTGGCATCTGCCGATGAGCGTTTGCTACTGCCCACAGAATTTACAACTCACAAGTGGGAAACAGAGGCTCCAACAGAACTTTTTTATGCAAGGTCTTTGAAATTTATTAATGTAATGCAAACACAAGCCTTCCAACCCATTAAATTGTTGATGTTATGCGAATCCACTCTGGAATTGCAGATCCTCATTAACATTATTTGCATGTTAATCTGCATCTTTTTAATTAGTGATATTATTTATGCACATAATTTTCGCCTACTGGTGCCAAGGCTGAAGCGCATTAATTAATCTACTGAGATGCCAAACTGTTTATTTTCTCCCGTACTTTTATTTGTTTACATGGTGTTTTGGATTCAGGGAAAATAAAAAAGAGCCTCAAGAATAAAAGCAGAAAGACAAGATTAACTAAAAGCTCTTTTTGTTTTCATAATTTAAATTGTAATATTAGCCAAATGTTGTGTTTCTTCCCTCAGAGATCGGTTATTCAGTTACATTACCTTGATGTATTATTAAAATTTATAATGGACTCTGGAGGCTTCTTTTAGTTCTCTCCTTCATTTACAGAATATACTCAATGTTATTTTAATCTTCCTACAACGCTTCCATGCATAGGCAATGATCAGTTCTCCCTTGCGAATCTCCAGTGCTGCTCCACTTTGCACAACTGATAAACATTTAAATAAGCCTTTTCAAAAAAGAATAGCATACTAAAACTATTAACCCATTAATGGAGTTAGGAATTGCCTGACAATTCATCTTTCCTCAAACTAGGTCAACTGCAACATTTATCTGATCAACAAGCACTGAACTGGTCTTATCTCTGAAATACTGCATGCCTTACATAGACAAGTTTAGAAAGCATTGACTTCAGCATTACCTTTACCTTTCTTACACATATATTACACTTGCCAGCATTCCTCCCTCTCTTTTTCTTTCTTTCTTTCTCTTTCTCTCTCACACATGCACTCATTCACCTCCCAAAACAGTTTACCTAAAAACAGCATTGCAATATTGTGTCTTCCACTGGATCATTTCAGGGAAAGAAGCAAATGCCAGTTGCCCACAGGAAGGTAGAAATGTTCTCTCCCCCCTTGTAAAAAGCTCCATTTGTAACCCTGGAAGAGCTGCGTGACAACAGATTTTAAAACTGTGCTGTCTATATGCACACAAAAACTTTTACTGGGTCATGGTTTAAACCTTGCCCAGGATGGACTTCAGACCAGTACGATACTGGAAGGAAATGTCAGATTTAAAGGCATGGAGGGACCATCTGTGTAACAGGTTGAAAGTAAAAGATGGTAGCTCTTAGAGGCTCCATGTAGGCTTGAAATGTAAGAATAAATCCTTGGAGACGTGGATCAGTGGAAAAGGACAAAAGCACTCAGATATGGAAAGTACATTAAATTCACCACAGAGCAATCATTTTCACATGTGCAGCTTAGGTTTAGATGCATGAATGCCGGATATAACTTCATGTGTGTGATGTTTTCTGTGACTGAAATGTATCCTCTTTAATTCTTTTTTGTCTTTTTCATTGTCAACTGTTTTTTCTTTTCCTGACAGTTTGTACACAGTCAGTTCCACTCTCTTCTTCAGTCCCAGCTTCATCCATGTGACTAGCTGAATGTGGCTGGTTGATTGAGACCCCATCATAATTTAAAGATCCTCAACCTTGTCCCCCCACCCCAGCTGTGTTAGAAGAGTAAGCTAGTTCAATAGACAACTGGTTATATTGATTCTACTTGCTCATGAGTGACACAGAGCAGATTTTTAATTATTTTACACTGTCAGGGGGGTGTGAAACACCTAGAGTAGAATCAAAACAGCCAATGTTTATCAAGATGCTTTTTCCCAAACATGTCTTCTAATAATTTAAGCTAACACCACATAATTTTTGACAACAACCAATGCTGAGTCCCTTAGACTAAGTTGGGGAAAAGGCTTCTATCTCAGCAGAAAAAAATTAGGCCAGCAAATACCCTATTTCTACATGTTTGTATTTAACCTGTGGCATATTTTGAAAACTACAATTTAAATGTTTGCTTGTCTGTATTAAGTACTGCATGTTACTCTATATTTGCCCCAGTAGGAAAAAAGCATATGGTTTTACATTTCATTCTTGAGAAATACAAGATGACCTTGAAATTAAAGGCTCTCATAATTCATTGAAAAAA
>BOSO01031886.1:12976-33863 GCA_018403395.1 Gorsachius goisagi | reverse complement strand
GACACAGCTGGCCCTACTAAAAAGATTTTCCCCATCTTTCCTATAGGCCCCCTTTAGGTACTGAAAGGCCGCAATCAGGTCTCCCCGCAGCCTTCTCTTCTCCAAGCTAAACAACCCCAACTCTCTCAGCCTGTCCTCATAAGAGAGGTTTGAACTCACAGCATCCTGGAAATTCAGTGTAGGCAGTGAGAACATCTGTTCCAGGCCTCTGGAAGAAAGCCATCCATCTCGGTGGAGGGTTGTCACCTGCTGATGGATGCAGAGATAAATGCCTGAAGGGTCTTGTGAGCAGCAGTGAAGGCAGCAAAGTTTGTTCTGCCTACAAACCTGACAGACTGTTTGGAGATCCTTATTAAATTTTCCTGCATCGTTACCCAGACAATCATAAACAGCATTGCTGTAGCAGGGTGGGGCGGCACAAAATCATCACCAGATACACCTTTGTAAAACTCTTTATTACACCTGCAGTTGCTGAATTTCAGCACTGAAATGATTATCTTCAGTCTCACTGCTCCTAGCTTTGCCGTGTCGTGGATGAAAAGCTAATGTTCAGGTTCTTCTGAAAACATTTTAAGAGGAGAATCATTGAGAAGAAAATACATTGTAATAACATCAAGAACATGCACGTGCACAGGGGTTTATGATCTAAGGGCACAGCTTTGTTTCTGGAGATCGCTTGCACTCTTGCACACATCTTTGTGTCATCCATCCTTGCACGCTCCCCGTTTGCAGCAGCGTTCAGCTCGTGCTAAGCCCTGCTTTGCATGCGCAACTGCATTGCACGCCACAATCAATCACTGTTAGCCTTTTCCATTATTTCCCAGTGTTTGAATTATACATAGGGAGATGTAGGAGGAAAAAGGAGCAGGAACAAAAGGAGGCTTTCTGTTCTTGAGTGAAGCTTTCTTAAAAACCCCATCCATAATCTGTAACAACCCATTAAGGTAAAGAGGTTGGTCATAAACAAGCAAAAACTAGCTCTTCCTTGTGCTATAATATCTTTCTAACAGTGACAGTTGCTGAGTTTCGGCAATATCGGTGCTTTTTCCTCCCTTCATGTGCATCGTTTCCAGGCAGCTCTGGGATTACGGGCTGCAGCCGCTGTCTGACAGCAGCTTGGGTGTAACTTTAGAAAAGCGTTCGCCTGGGCTTCGTCTGCCAGTTGAATTTGCTGATCTCGTACAAAAGTTCCCCCCAAACTGTGCTGTTTTTACTCAGCTGTGTGCCGGGAGGATGATTCCTGAGGTGACAGCTCTGCCCCCCAAAAAATGGACATTTGGCAGATGTGAAGGTTTTGCATTTGCAAATGGGCAAAGTAGACTTTGATACAGAGAACTAGAAGATACAACCAGAAAATATAGAAGGAAAAAAGTGTGATCCGAGGTGACTTTTGGCTGGGCGTTGGAAAACAATTAGCCCCAGAGTTTGATTAACCTGAAGAGGGAAAGGTCACCAGCTTGATTTAAGCTGCCACCCTTGCTCAGGCCAGCCAGCCTCAATTTAGAGCTCAATAAAATCTGCATCAGCAAATTTTGTGTGTTGGATAGTGGAGGGTATGGGGACAGAGTGAGGATCTTGAATTAAATCACAAAACTGCTTAATTGTGTGTAATTCTGGTGTGTTATCACTCCTCATCCCTTTTTTCCTCCTCCTCTTGCTCCCACGCTTCTGCCAGCGCAGGAGATACAAAGGAAGATCTCGATCCCTTTGGATGGGGTAGATGTTTGTATTTGTAATTTGGCCGTACACCTTGGGCACGGAATAAATAACTCTTAAATACCGCCTTGCTGTACAGCTCTGCCTGTATACTAATAAGTTCCTTATTTGTTCAGGAGTTAAGGCGAGTGATCCATCATGCGAGTGCCTCAGGGCCAACTGGAGAGCGTGGCAGATATTTACCGTGGTCCTCCATGAAATTAGCTGCAGCCTGATAGACGGTCCTGCCACCGATGGGTGTTAGTCCTTTGCGAAACCCAACCACAGGAGCCGAGGGATAATGCAGTCATAGTAAAAACCATTTGTCGGATACGATTGCCAGCCACAGCGGAGATTTTCAGGCAGCCCCGTTAAGGCTGAGTGACGCGGAGATGTGCGCAGCATCTATAAGCTAGCCGTTAGTTACACTGTTTGTGAAGGGTTTGCTAATTATATGTCTTGAGTTCAGTGTAGTGCCTACCCGCTGACACCTTATTTATTAACTGCTGCTTTAAATCTGGTGTTATGGCTCAGGCACCTCAGGAAAGTGCAGGTCAATTCCTGGGGTTCAAATGAAATTTTGCAACCTTGATCCTTTAGGCGGGACTGAGATAAAGCCAGAGATGTCACAGGACTCGGCACAAATTGGATGCTTTTAATTATTTTGGTGGGTGGTTTTTTCCAACTGGGATTTTCATTTTGCTCCTACTTTTTCCATGTGATTACAGGCCTCATTACAGTTGAATGTCACTAATAAAAGCCTGTTGAGCATCTAGCATAGCATTTTCTAACTAGATAAGGTCAGTCATGCTCTTATGTGGCTTTGTGGGGCAGCATGTGGAGCAGTGGTGTTGCTGACCTTATTGCTGACACTTAAAATCATCGAGCATCGTATCGGCTGTCCCTGTGCCGCCACCAGCAAGATTCTGCTTGGCTTAAAATATGGGGTGGATCCTGCAGCAGATCGGTACTGAACTGACTCACTCAAAGCCAGTTAGTGTTGTAAACCTAACATCTTTGATATCTTTGGCACTGTAATTGTGTAGGGGTTTATTTGTCTGAAATTGCTAAGAGGATGGAATCCCTTTTTTTTCCTTTTTTCTTTGTGTGTGATCAGTTCTGCAGACTGTTTTTTACATTGAAATTTGATATATTTCCATACCGGGAAATACAAAGCTGTAGAAGATTTCTAGTGGATCCATAGAAGATCTGTCTTACAGATCACAGAATTTGGGACAAATCTTAACAAAGCAGACTACGCATATGTCACTGTTAAACTTTTAGTAGCTTTTATTTGTTTTTAAACTTTTATCCAGCTCTTCCTTAGAAAAGTTAAGATATTGTTATTCTGAGGGAATTACACTTATCTTTCCTAATGAAAATTGTCCAACTTCCTCCTGAACACCCTTGTTCATGTGAGCAGCTTTTGTTAAGAGAGGCTGGTATTTTGGTGGGCTTGAAAGGGTGATGATATCCTCCGGCTCCTCTTCTGCCGGCCATTTGACCCGGCAGAAATCCCACCGCTTTGCTCTGAGATTGCTCAGCAGCGTTGCCGAGCTAAATGAAACCGAGCTAGTTACTGCCTTGGGTCAGGGTTACTCAGATCTCTTAGGGATGCCTCCAGTTCAAAGGATAAATTACAGGAAACTGCCCCTAAATTTTAGTTCTGCTGTAGAGATCTAAGAGTTGGGGAAAATGTGTTCCACAACAGATTGGGGGGCGGGGGGGAAATTAGGTGTAATTCCTGTTTGAAAGCAGTAACTTTTGTTTTTCAGTTTATACAACCTGTGCTTTTCAGCAAGGCAATGCTGCACGCTCGCCGTTGTTTGAGCTGGGGACCACGCTTCGTCTGCTCTGCCTGACATCTCCAAACCTCGCACTAAGCTAGGCCCTTTGCTCTTGCTTGGCTTATGCAGCAGCTGGTTAGAGGAATATTGTAGGAATATGGTTTGAAGTAGGAGTAGCAGGATCCTTATCTGTATATACACTGCATTGCATGGCCGTCTACAGTCATTTTAGTTTTCAGTACTTCAGGATCTCTTACAGTCAGAAGAATTCAGACTTTGCAGTTTGTGTGCAATTGCTAGTGTTGCACTGTCCACACTGTGTTTCAGCCCGTCAAGATCAAAGGCTCACCGAGAAGAGTTGGCAAAAGATTCCTCTCATGTACAGACCGTAGCATAGGCATTTTTAATCGTCGTACCGCTGCAAGGCTGCACAGGAGGTTTAACTGCTGCAGAACGCCCGAGCCCATCCACAAAGGAGTTGCACATGTGGGTTTCTGCACTTTAATTAGCCTGGTGGCATACAGAAATTTCGAACCAGAAAAAACCAAAACGTTTTCAACATATTTCTACTTCTAGCACATTAAACTGCGGATTGGGATGTTCAGGTGAAGCTAAATATGGGAGCGATGCCAAGAAACCGACTTTTGAACTGAAATGGAGATTCCCTTTGTATTAAAATTATTTTTTGTAAGGACAAGAAATTAATCACGCGGCACTAGTATAGCACGAAGGTGGGAGCACTCCCTGTTTCTGCTGCAGTATTGATGAGGCAATGTCAGAGCAGTCTGGAAGATGGAGAGGCTGCCCAAAAGGGTTTGCGTTTTTCAGTAATTAACTTTTGTTACCTGATCCACAAAACTTCCTTCCAGCTCTTTTTATTCCTACCTGGAAAACACTTTCAGGTACTTTTCACATAGCTGAGTCGAAATATCTATATAAGTATATGCCAAATATGATGAGTACAGTATGATTAATCGTAAACAGGATTGAGTTGCATATGCATATTCATTGTTTAGACAGGAAAATAGGATCTATGTAAATAGAAATACAATACGGTTCTCTGTTTCAATTATAAAATCTTAAAATAGTGCTGCATACAGCCAGGTGGGAACTGTTTCAAGGTGGGAATTAAGCTACAATCTCATAAAGATTTGAAGTAATTTCTGTGTATTTCTAAGAGTCCGATGGGTTTTTTAATCCATTTTAAAAGGAGATCTTTTAATTTTAGGGGGGAAAACCCATTATGTTGAAATGGTTAAGGAATCGTGAGACCTTGAATTTTCAGAATGGTTGTTTTTATGTTTGTGCTTTACAGAAGTGACTTTTGCAGAAAAAAATTGTTATCTGAAAGAAAGGGCAGGTGTAGCTCGTTTGTAGGAAACACCAGCACTGAGGGGATTCAGGGACGGATGCCTGTATGATATGTAAGCTGTACAGTCCCATATACCTTGCAAGACATTTGAGGAAAAGGAGGTGGGTACTTTTTGAAAGGTATTGTGGGTGATCAGCAGTTTAGTTCATTCACAGGCGGTTAGCCCAGTAATTTGCTGAAATTGTGTATTTTGGAGATTATAAAAGCACTTTCTCTAATCTGCATAGCTTCTGCTAGAAGAAATTGTGTAGCTATTTAAACATTTCAATATCCTATAAAGGATTAAAAGATGAAGAAGTGCTAATGAGCACAATTAGCTTGGCCTTTCACAAAATCTTTGATGAAAGTTTGATGTCATTAGAGAAGCTAAAAACTGCACATGAGAAATGGCACCTTGGGTTAGAAACCAGCCAAGGAGGAGGCGTGCAGATCATTGGGATCCAGCAAAAGGTCCATCCCAGCAAAAGGCTTTACAGTGATCTCACCCCCATTACAGGTTATTGGGATCATTCTTGTTTGGGGAACTGTTGTTTTCAGTCCCTTCTTTTCCATGCAGACATGGTGGTTTGGGGGAGCATCAGAGCAAGAGAAAAGGCTTCGGCCCTTGCAGTTCCCGCAGTTCTGTAGCACGAATGAAACGTGAATGTCTGCTGCTTGGTTTTATTGTTGCTTATCTTATAGATAAGCAGTGGATAATTAGATTTATTTTATGGCTTTGGGTTAGAATTGGTGGGTCACTTGGAGGGCACGCGGAGGCGGTGTTTTATGATCTTGATGGTCTCACGCCACTTTTTATCCATATTCCTGGCGACTGGGAAGCAAGAGACTCCCTTACCCTCCCTCATTTACTTACTTACAGTGTTTTTCTCAGTCTTGCCTATTCCACAGGCTATAATCAAAGTTTCATTTGCATTGCCTGAGGGTTATGTGCAAAGCGTGTAAAATAGAAATTCAGGAGACACATGGTTGGTCTTGACGGGAGGAGCTGAGGCAGATGGGCACAGAGGACAGCTATATTAATGATAAAAATGTTACATATCTGCCCTGAAAACTACTGGAGTCTTATTGTTCAGGATTTAAAGTCCCTGTAAGGCAAGTAGAAATGCATGGTCTACAAATGCAAAAGAGGCTGCATGCAGTATGAGTTGCTAGTGGAGAGTAGATATAAACCTATATTTTTGTTTATCCAGCTTTTTGCACACTGTTCTGAGTAATTCTGTTCCCTTCTGGAGATTATTGAAGCTTGAAAATACTAGTTCTTGCTTAATTATTGTGTGAATTCAAGCTTGAGCACTGCTGAAAAAAGATGGGAAGGGCTTTTTTGAGTTGTTTTTTGTTTGTTTTTGAATCAGTCCAGCCAAGTAAGTACTGAATTTCTTGACCTGCAGGCTCTCTGAATGCATCTCAGCTCAAAGGGTATGGTAGGCATCTCTCTCTGGCGGTCAGGCATCACAGAAGTGCTATTGTACACCATCAGTTTGTGAAAGGGGATCCAGACTTACCAAAAAGCGGTTGTGTGGGTTGATTTAACATACCTCCCATCCTACTTGGCCTCACCAATAAAGCAGGACTGGCCGGAGCTGGTATTCCTATGTCAGTTCAATACCCAGATAAGGGATCTGGCTGCTTCAAACCTGCTGCTATTTTCAAAGATACAATCAGTGCAGGGGTCTTGCTGGTTACGTAGAAATTTTCCCCAGCTCTATGTTTGACCCTACAAAACACAGATTGCGAAAGCTGTGTCCATCTGAGCATGGTGCAGGTCCAGGCACCCCAGATATTCTCCTTTCTAATTAAGGTTATTGGGGATCTTTATTCCTGCAGCTTCACAGTGGTCCCAGCTGGTGCAGCCCACCTCCTCCTTCTGCAGGCCATCTCAAAGGCTGCGCATCCTTCGCCTGTGAAGCTTTGTACATTTCCAGTCACTGCCTTGTTGTTTTCTGGTCTCTTTGCATGGCTCTCAGTCTCTCTCTAAAAATTAATATTAATTATATTTGATTTTTTCTCTCTTTGTTTCTAGAGATGAGATTAGACTAATTTCCTATTGCACAGACTTGTGTTTAATACAGACAAGCTGTCACAAGCCCTACCTGTGCAGGAATTAATGTAGGTTTTAGCCCTCTGGGGTTTAATGCTTTTAGGCTAAATGCTAAGAGGACCATCTATCCAAAGATAAAAGATGATGGTCTCCGGTTTTGAGGTCATCCTTCTGCCAGTTTTCTTCTTTTTCCCCACGGAGTGAAGCTGAGTGAAACTCCACATTGGACACGTTAGAAAGCTGAGACGAGGCAGCAAAGCGATCAGCTCCTTCTGCTGTGGTGGTACCATGAGGTGCCTGATAGTGCTTTTCACGCCGCCTCACCAACTTGAGGCTTGAGGGCAGCGTCGTGGGACACTGGAGTGGGAAATGACGCCTGGGAAACTCATGGGAAAGAGCCTATGGCACTGACCACCCCATCCAAACCAGGCTGCAGGAGGTGGGCAGTGAAAGTGTTGGGATAAATAACTGTGAAGAAAACAGGCTGAGCCTTTAGTTGAGAGAAGAGACCCCTCTGGGATGGAGAAGTGGGTGCGGGGTCTGTATTGGAAGCACTGGTGTTTGCAGATGGGGCTATGCAGAAGCAAGCCTACAGAGGGGACTGGGGGCTGGTCAGAGACTGGACTAGAGAGAGGAGAGGAGAGGAATGAAGGAGTCTTCAGAAATGCTTTTGATTAGAGAAGCAAATGGGAAAACTAGGAGAGAAGAGTGTCTTGTCAGCCAAGAAGTGCTGAGCTGGCTGTGCTGGAGGCAGGTCAGAGGGATGAGGAAAGCTTGCTGTCTGCGCCGTGGCTGGAAAACGCAGTTATGGTCTGGGCAGAAGCCATTTTGATGGTGAACCTGGGACAGAAGCTGTGTTGGAGGAGGCGTAGTGTGGAGCTGGAGGGAAGGAAACCTCTGGCAGTGACTGCAAAAATGGCATCTTCAGTGAGCTCACGGGTGAGACAGGAAAGCAGTGATAGCCATAAAAATCATCAAGGGTAATGGTGTTGTTTTAGAGAGCAGCATTACAAAGATGCGCTGCAAAACGAAAGTCAGAGAAGCATAGGGACAAGGTGATAATGAATAAAAAAACTTAAAATCTAGTCACTGGAGTAGGAAGACAGGTCAATGGGAGGCAGCACACGAGCAACCTCAGCACGTGTTGTGCAAAAGGGGAAGCAATGGTTAAAACGTAGGAGGGGGAAATCTCGTTTCTCAGTTTTGTCTGAGAAAGAGATGCTGTGCGAAGAGTCACAGAAAAGGTGGGGGAGGACCGGGAGAAGTAGTGAGAAGGCACGTGTGGGAAGGACAGTTGTTCAGGAGGGAGGGCCTTGGCTGGGGACTCAGGCCACTTGAAAGCCTGAGATGAGGGCAGGGTGGAGGTGTGATTTCTCTTGAAGGAGGAGCGATGGGCAAAAAGTTCAGGATTGAAGAGAGCAATGAGGGGGAAGAGGAAGGGGTTAAATGTGCTGATGGTCTGAAACCTGTGGGGCATGAGAGACTTGGAAAACAGAAGGAAAACTCAGCAAAGAGGGAGAGAAGAGGCGGCATGGTGAGCACCCGGTGAGATTAACTGCACGTTTGCTAATGGATTAGGATGAAATTGGGAATGTCAAACAACTTGGGCCATCCGGAGCCCAAAAGCTCTGGTCCTCATCCTGAGCTGCCCTGCCAGCAGGGATTTGGAGCCAGGCATCAGCAGCACTTTTTGACGCCACATGCAAAGCATGAGATCTCCAGCAGCTGCAGGGTGAGCTGGATCATGCCTGAGCTCTCTAATGCCTTTTCATGTATTAATCAGGTCTTGTTTGCACTCTGGTGACTTTTTCTCCTTTCGATAAAGCAGTTTTCTAAAAACTGGTAGAGCCAGTGCAGCCTTGACTTTTACAAGGTGCCTTGTCTGATACTAAAATACAACACCAATAATCTTACCTGACTTAAAAAAAAAACCACAACCCTATCTCTGCAGCCAGTATAGTACAGGTTTTAAATTTTCTGGTGATTTTCTTTGTAAACTGCTCAGCAGGGTATTATTCAGGCAGCTGCATCGAGGGACTAATATAACATGTGTTCTCAATTTTGGACCCTTTATGCTGGGAACTTTCTGTTGTGCAATTGCATTAAATCTGAGGTGGCTGACAAGAGCACAATGTTTTCTAACTCTACACAAGGTTAAATGACTGAAATAAAAATAGATGGAAAAGAAAACAAAGTAAAATAAGTTTGCTTTCTCATGTAATGGCAGGCAGTAGCGTGAGGTCAGGGACTTAAAGATAGCCCAGCCATCAGTCAGGGATCATGAAACAACTGATCCTTCCTAAATCGCTTTGGAAATTATCTTCTGTTTCAGACGCTCATTCTCTTTCATTCACGCAGATCGTATAACCAAGACGACTGTGTTCACAGTTACCGTTTTTATATAAATTGTGGTAATAATGACTATATTTGTGAAGCATTTTACTTTCCAAACTCCAGGGCTCTAGGATGTTATTTGCAGCATTTTCCTTACTAGGAAACATGGTTTTTACTACTGCCTGTAGGAAAATACACGCTGGGCTGGTGTCACAGGAGGGGGAAAGCAATCTGCGGAGCAGTAGGGTGGTCTTGCACAAAGGAGAGTTGATGAATTTACAAATGCAAATGTCAGGCCAAGAAGGCAGCTAAAGGTAAAGCAGGAGCTCTGATCTTCAGAAAGAAGCGTCAGTTGGGTGGTGGATCACAGAGCCTTGCAGCCTCATGAGTGGGGTGTGGGTCCCTCTCCTGCAGCACGCCGGGATCCTTCTGGAGTTGGCTTTGGCTCTGTATTCCCATTCAGCAGGGCTTTCACTTTTGCCCCTGTTCTGCACCTCACAGGTTCTGTTTTCAATCCATATTGCAAAGGCGACTGTTCTTTTTCTCTCTGAAGTTTAGATGAAATGTCAGACCAGCCTCAGAAGGCACCAGCCCTCCAGTATCTTCCAGATTGTCAGCATGATGCTGCTTGAACCTTTGTTAAGGGAAGTTTCATAAATAAAAGCAAGGGAGGGTGCTGTTTATTGCTGTAATTTTCTTATCAAAGCAGAGCTTTATGCATTTGAAGATGCTTTTTTTCGGATAGAGAATGAGGTGACCTCAAATACTAAATCCCATTTTGTTCTGCTTAAATGACCAGCTGCACCCCATTACAGAAGTTTGTACCCTCATTATTATTTTGTTGTCTTTGTGTTTTGGATACTGACATTTTAACTACCAAGTCCTCTGGCATTAGAGCGGGTCTGTTCACCAGGGTATGGAGGCCAGACACCTGCATCCAAACAGGGTGGGCATCCAGCCAGCAGGTGCCCCTTTGGACACAGCCTTTTTCACACCCTTCGGTGCAATCTCGTTCCATCTTCAGAGGAGATATTTCTTGAGCAGGCAGCTCATTTTGCTGGGTTCCTCCGGTGATCCTGGTGGACGGGTTCCTCTGCACGCCCTGTTGTTAGGTGAGCCATTAAGGCGTGCAGTTAGCAGGTGGTCTTAGCAACAAATGGGAAACTATATCCATTTAGGTCTGCAATGTGTCAGTCAATTGCAAAAAAAAATATATATATGTATATATATGCCTGTCTTGTGAAAAAATAGCTCTAGTTTAGATCTGTGCAAGACAGACCATTAAGTTAAAAATAAATCTTCAGAACACAGTGCATCTAAACACAACTTGTTTATTACTGGCTATTTTATTTATACCAGTCATGGGATATTCAACTACTGACATGGGAACAGCAAAACATAGTTTTTAATTCTGGGTTTGGACAGTGAAGCAACAAGCGGCAGCTATGAGAATTTAGCTTGAAGACCACAGAGCACAGACTGAAACCCTAATACAGCTCCCCTGGAGCAAAACCAGGGGTCAGGATCCCACTGATGGCAGGCAGTGCTGGAATGCCCCGTTGCCAGCATTTTCATTAAAACCATGTCTTTGTCTGATTAAAATGTACAAGCAGGGATGCATTGCTTTGTAACACTGCTGTTGGTTGAGTTTCACCGCTGGGGCCCTTCGTCAGGCATGCTGGCCCCAAGTGCTTCTTCCAGAGCACCCCAGCTGTGGATGCACCTTTTTTTTGTCATGAATAATCAGATGTAAATTAACAACAGAGGTGAAAACTCAGCCATGTGCTTCTCTGGTCTACCTAAAAGGAAGAGAAAGCAGCCATTATGTTAATTTTACTTACTGTTGAAGGATACTAGAATGCCTTTTGTAAAAATTTTAGGAGTGCCATCTAAGCTGAGTGCCAGGCACGTTCTTTTTGAATGTTTGTTAGTGTATATCTAAAAACTTACTTGACATCTTTCAGTTCTAAAATGTGAATGGAATTGTAGCATCTTGTTCAAAGCCTGTGCAAGGAATATTTGTAATAGCTGGAGTTGTCAGGAATACAGCTCTCACTAGCTAGAAGGGGAAAATACAGAAAAGGCATGGTCTTAACGGGCTCTGCTCAACATTCATTACACTTAAATGAGGAAAATAAATCTACAGTGTTCTCACTTGAAAAACAGCCAATTTTTCCAATATTTTCCTGCCACCTTAGCCAACAAATACTATGCCTGTTGGATATGGTGGTCAATGACTAATTACATTTTCTGTGTATTTAAAGGTTAAAGTAATTTAAAATGTCAAATCTTTTCCTCTTTTCAATAAAAAAATAAAAGAACTGACCTAAGTTCTTGAGGGGAGAGAGCTCTGTTTTACCCATGCACAGTCCAGTGCAGTAGTTTCAGTTCACAGAAGCTGCAAGTGAGCTCTGGGGCTAATTTGTACTTTTCTCTTATTACTTTCCTTGGCCATTAGGAAAAGCTGGCTCTCAGAAAGAGACTGGAATACACTCCTCCCATTTCAGCACCCCTCTACCATTATTAATAGGAAGAACATTTTCCTGCTAATAATTTTTTTATGTATATCCCTCCCCCCATGTATTTATTTTGCTTCCCAATCCCTTCTGTTTTTTCCAGGTACAACTTGTTTGATCGCACTGTTGTCAGATAAGGAACTGACAGTGGCCAACGTTGGTGATTCGCGAGGAGTCTTGTGTGACAAGGATGGGAATGCTATCCCCTTGTCACACGATCACAAGCCCTACCAACTGAAAGAGAGGAAGAGGATTAAAAGAGCTGGTGAGTCGTAACATTTTTGCTTTGGACTGAAGGTTCATCTTTTTCCTTCTCTACTCTGTCAATAATATAGACTTCTCCCCTGAGAGAGACTGAAAAGTACCAGACTGAGGCATCAGCAGATAAAATCTTCCATTATTAATACAGCACTTTTCAGTGGGATTTCATGGTGCAGACAGAGAAGTGGAAGCAGATTGACCTACCCCTTAATAAGCCAGTGTCTTGAGTAAGGAGAGCAGCCTTCATCTTCAAGAGCCAGTTGACCATCCCGGCCAGTTCCCTTGTGATCTCTGCAGGGAGCAAATTAATAAACAGAAGCAACAGCATTACAGGCTTCTTCACAGCAAACCATATCAGCAGCCTTTATGTGAGAGATTGGGTCTGAAGCTGAGTGAGGTTTAGTTCCTAAAATAAGCAGAGCATGAATCTAATTCAAGAAAGCTATTTTTTGTTCCCGTATAGTGACTGCTAATGAGTACAAACATGTAAATTGTAGCAGGAGTATAGGGAAGGAATATAAGAAACGGCAATCTTTCCACAATAAATCTTTCTCGCTTTCATCAGTTGTCAGTTTAGCGACCTCCTGGGCTAGAAGTTACATTTGGATCATCAAGTTTAATAGCCTATTCTCCATGAATTTGTCAAAGCCTCTTTTGAACCCATTTCTGGTTTGGCTCCCAGAACAGCCTGCAGCAGCAAATTATTCAATGAAAGAAAAAAGTTCCTCTTGTTTGTGTTAAACCTACCGATGAGCATTGCCTCCAGAGATGCATTGCTTCTCTGCCTCCATGTCTTCATCTGTAAAGTGGAAATAACAATTTTTTCCCTGAGTATAAAACATTTTTAAAACCTACAGGTTATCAGTACGCTCACACCAGCGTAAACGCCCCTACATGCGCAGTGTGCGCTTTCCTCTCAGTTTGCTTTTATTGCTGAGGAGGCGTAAGAGCAGTGGGGATCCTTGGTGCTGCTAGGCAGAGAGCAGAGGTCACGTATGTTCCTCAAAGGGGAAGAAAAAGTATACAGATCCTAAGAAGAAGGAATAGGAAAATCTTGGTCTCACTTTGCTTCAACTCTGTACTTGGGGGATGTATCAATAAAATCTGGAG
The DNA here is from genome assembly GCA_018403395.1 of Gorsachius goisagi. Classification (NCBI taxonomy): domain Eukaryota; kingdom Metazoa; phylum Chordata; class Aves; order Pelecaniformes; family Ardeidae; genus Gorsachius; species Gorsachius goisagi. The sequence goes on along the minus strand of BOSO01031886.1, from coordinate 20,750 downwards.
ATTTCTCTGTAAATCTGCTTCCCTCTTAGCCAAGTCTTGTTCACTTAGAGAAGGCCTTCACTTAGGAGAAGAAAAATAATTTGGGTATTTCTTTTGTGTAGAAAAACCTTGCTTTATAACATGGCACTGTGAAAAATTACCCTGGGCTTTTGGAGGAATTTCCAGCCTTGGAAGAAATTATTTTAATAGACAGGTAAATGTTTTAACTATCTGCAGCTAAACAAGAAATATTCCATCTAGCCTAGTGACTCAATGAATTAACTTCTCTGTTACCTATTGCTCCATTGTATTATCATGATTGATACAGCCTCATAGTGCTGTTAAAAACATACAATCCAGTTTATGCTACTGCTGGTTACGTTTACATTTTGGAACATCCCTTTTTTACATACAGTAAGTGTAAAATTGAAGCAAAGTGCCCGAACTGAATTATCAAGCCTGCGTTGCTACCGTGACAAAAGTACCTGACTTTTTTCCACCATCTAGATACTTTATTGTCATGTAGAACTGAAGAAAGCGACAATAACCATATAATTATGTTACATTTTGGTTTTCCAACTTTACATTGCACCGTCAAGCTGCACTCTCCATTATAAAATGACTGCACATTTGTGTTAGTAGGATTAGATTTCATTTAAAAGTGAAATCCATATAGCCACGGTTGAGAAAATATCCTTCAAACCTCAGTCTGATATAAATCAATGTGAGGCAGCCTGAAACAGCAGCCCAAAGAAAAGCGTGGCTTGCCCTGTGCATTTCAGCGTGGCATTAACATTGGGATGACAAGTCTAAACTAAGCTGTCATTTTTTGCTGCCATGGTGGATGTTAAGGGGGCTCGCTGCTTGCTGCTGTCAGCGGTCGGTGGACGGGGAAGGAATTCAGTCCCTCTCTTTTCCGCACTCCCAGCAACTGCGTACAGTCTTAGTCAACCCACAGCCTGAAAAAAAATTTCCATTTAGCAGTCCGACATGACTCAAGCTGCTCTCACACTGAAGCCCCAGAAGCCAACGCTCAGGTTTCTCGTGGGAGTGAGAGGTCACGGGTACCCACGCTGGCAGCCAAATGACAAAAGGAAAGACAGCAGCTAAGAGAACAGGGCAGGGCCCTCGATTTTGAGCTGAGGTGCCACATCCTGTGGAATTACCCACTCCGCAGCGTGGCCATGCAGTTAACAGCGCTGGTCACAGGGTTTTTGTCAAGACTAGCTGTTGTTTTCACAAGAGGCTGTCTGATGCATGCTCACAAGTGCTGCAGTGCTGCTCGTCTCACAGCTGAATGAGACCGGGGTCCCACCGCTCTGATTTGTTCCTGTGGGATAGGGGAACGCATATCCTGTGACACAAGGGTGCTGGTTTCCCCAGAAAACACAAGGAATCTCTTTCTGATCAGGAGCTTGAGCGATGTATATAGTATCAGTGTCAGACAGTAGCCTTGAAACAACTGTGGTTTTGGCTTGTGAAGAAGCACTCAGTTGCAGACCCACAAGGTGACTGTCACTGATAGAAATTTAAGTCCTTCACCTTGAACATAATCCTCTGAGCTCAGCTCTTGCTAACATGCAAAGTGTTTGTGCGGTTGCCAAAAAGCTTGTATTTCTTTAATGTCTTTTCTTCTCTGGTGACAGCCAGCGCTGCAGAATGTTTGCTTCTCCATGAGCGTTTTTATGTATTCTGTATGGATGGCTTTATAAAAGAAAATATTAGAAGTGCCAACAGACACTTCAGCAAACCACAAGAATTCAACTTGTGCTGTAGGCAGTTCCAGGTGAGAATGGCACCGAAAAGTCGCTCTGTATGCGTAAGCACAACCTGTGAAGGCTGGAGTAAGCATGCTGCAGCGAGTCGGCAGCATCGGCTGTCTCCTGGGCAAGTACAGTAACGGGTGCAGGCATTGCTGCCCTCTAATCGTAAAATGCCTACTTAAAACTGCCTCCTCTTCATTGCATTTTGCTTCCCCAGTCATTCCAGTACGTACACATGATTACACTCCAGTTACTGTAGTCCTGATCACTTAAGAAAAAAACCCTGTGCTGGTGAGTAGGTGGCTGTGTGACACTCAACCTCAAAACCTACGGCAGCGGCTGGACGAGGTCTGTTTGACTGCATGTCTAAAGAGGAGTCGCAGCAGGCTCACTGGTCCTTCCTTTTTCTGACTATGGAAGGAAACGTCTTCATAATGGAGAGTCCATAGAAAACATAAAAACACCCAGCTAAAAAGTTTTGTTTCTGCTGGTTTTAACACAAATCAAGTTTCAAGCTTTAAACAACAATGAATCATTAAATGAAATATAGTTTCACCTGAAAGCAGAAGGAATTTACAGATTAGATCAGCCAACCAGGAATGGAAATGCTATCGTAAGATTTAGGTGACTGGGTGACTGACAAATAACGGCATAGGCTGAAGTGCAGAGCTGAAAACATTCTGATAACTACAAAGAACAAAGACATTTGTAAGAACACCAAAGCAGACAGCCTGCAGATATAAAAGACAACAGTTCACCTAATTTTGTCATACACTTCCATGTCCCATGTTTGCAAATTATTTCTCCTCAGGTGACTTTTCATTCACGTTAAGATGACAGGAATATCGCTGTGAAACAGCGCAGACAGTGGCACACAGATGCACGCATGGGACTTGAAGGTGCCTGAATTTTACTTTTCGACCTTGAACACTGTATAGTTCCCTCCCTGGCACAATCAGACTGTGTAATGGCCAGGTGCTGGCTATGTCAGAGTCACCGATATCAGTGCAAAACAGATCTCACTATAAGCAGCCCCTGAATAAAATACATATTTTCAACTAGAAGTAGCCTTAGTCCCGGTGATGGTACAATCAGTCAGATCCCACATTGCATTTTTCTGACTTGAAGTAAAATTTCATGATCGGTTTGTTCACAACAGTTTTTTGGTCCTTTTTGACACAGCTCATTCAAGGCAGTTTGACAGAAGAGGCTATAAACGTTTTTTTCACTTGCTTCTTTGCTTTATGTCTTAAAAGTGAGAAGTGAGTCCTACTGCAGGGTGTTTTCAGTGCTGTTTCCTTCATAGATCTTCTGAAATGGGGAAAACGTGAACTTGGGGAAAACGTGAACTACATGGAAAAAGGAGGGGCTCACTAACACAAGAATATAAAGATTTGCTTTCAGTATTTTTGTCTTAACATTGCTGTAAGGCTTTCCGAGCAGTAAGTTGTGTAGTGCAGGAATATCTGGGTTCAGTAAGTTGTCAGGTCTCGCTGGGGGAGTCGAGAGCGTGAAGCTGCTTCGTTGGAAAGCGGAGCCGTTCCCGACTTCTCTGCTTCAGCTCTTTCAACAGCACCAGCAGCCACATTCCAGCCCTTCCCTGCTGCACCCTGAGACTTACTTAAGGCATGTCCTGCTTTTTGAGATGTGCAACATCTGTATACCTCAGGATACTGCAGGATGAATTTTTGGGTGGGTCTGGCAGGAAGCCAGAGACATGAATTAACTTTAAAAAGAACTGCTTTAAGTGTTGGTGTTTCTCTCCAGGTGGTTTTATCAGCTTTAATGGCTCCTGGCGCGTCCAGGGAATCCTGGCCATGTCCCGCTCATTAGGAGATTACCCTCTGAAGAACCTGAACGTTGTCATTCCCGACCCCGATATTCTTACCTTTGACCTGGACAAACTGCAGCCAGAGTTCATGATCTTGGCGTCGGATGGTCTGTGGGATGCTTTCAGCAACGAGGAAGCCGTCCGATTCATCAAGGAACGCTTGGATGAACCACACTTCGGGGCAAAGAGTATAGTTCTACAGTCCTTTTACAGAGGATGTCCTGATAATATAACAGTGATGGTGGTGAAGTTCAGGAATAGCAGCAAAACAGAAGAACAGTAATTATCAGCCTCACTTGGAACTTAAAAGAAACTCTTACATTTTAAACATAGTAGAAAGCTCTAGTAAATACCGTTAAGATTCTACACAAAAGGAACAGATCCCTCTGGTCTTTGTTCTTTGCTTAACAAAAGGAGCAATACAACAAATACATTCTGAGTGATTATAAGAATTAAGTTTGTTCACATGTACCTGTCTCTTGTGACCCTGCTGCTCCTTAGAAACTAACTGTAATCTTCCATTTCAGAATATTCTTTACAAATCCTGTGTAGACTTTTCATTTGACTCCTTACCTCTCATTTCTAATAGTCAAAGCACAGCAGGGTCAGGGCAGTGCTGCCGTTTAATAGCAAGTGACGGGAATGATGCTGCTTTTCACTCATAGGTGTGACTCTTCAGAATGATGCTCTCATGTTTCTCATCTCTTTCCTTTTTTTAATCTGCAGTGATAAGGTTGTACAGGAAAAGGTTTGCAAGTATTGGCCCATTATTGATGTGAAGGAGGAAGAGGAGCCAACTATTAGCCTGCTACAACAGAACTGGGCCCCTTGCTTTGTTTAACCCCACCCCCGACCCCCTCCGCCCTTAAATAAATCAAGCATGTGATTAGGTATAGTTACTGAATTACCTGAAGCCACATGTTTACTCAATCTGTCCATTACTCAGATAACATTTCTTCTGCCATATTGTATTCAAACCAACAAATGGTAAACTGCAGCAAAATGCTCTGAGGTCGACACCTTCTATCTCAAAAAGCAGCTCTGTTGTGATAGAAGAATGTCTGTCATTCACTGAGACTCACCCTCACCTTAGTTTTTTGGCATGGTCTTTTCATAGGCATGTAAAGAAAGTAATGCAAGATAAGATTAATTTCGTTAGTGACTGTTTGGAAAGCTAATCAAAACAAGGCATTCCTTAGAGCTACCGAGATGGAAGTCAAGCCTATTAAAGGCTTCCTTGCATCACTGCAGATTAATTTGTGGTGTTAATCCAGGGGAAGACCACTTCAGAATCCTTTTTTGGTATAACGTATAAATGCCAGGCAGTGCCATTGCACTGTAGAGATGAAAGCTTGTGTTAAATCTAGATGAAAATACGGTTAGATCTAACCTTCAGTATTTAATTGTATTTTGGAATCTGTGACTACTGTAAGTTTCAACAATGACAGTCTGATTTTGCTCTACATCTGAGAACTTCGCTGGCTGCTTCATGGTCAAGAGGCAGCAGCAGCGGAGTGGCAGGGCAACGCGTGTTAGAGGAAGAGAGCCAGGGCCCGAGTTGGAGGTTAGCATTTTGGGTGGCTTGCTTCCCCGTGTCATGTCTCATAACAATCCTTGGGATTCCCTCCCCACAAAACGTGGTCCTGGACGATCTGCTGAAGTCTCTTGCCTTCAAGGCGATGGAGGTTGTCAAGTGTTTGGGTCCTGAGGTGAATCAGGGATACAATACATTAACTAAATTTGTCTATTTCTTGGGCAAAGATACGATGTTACTTAAAGTGCTACCTGTTTCTCATCACCCACTCCTAGCATTTTTGGGCAAGTGCTGTGCTGGTCCCTAAAATACTGTGATGTGTTGCGGTTGTGCTAAGCAGGTGTGATGCCTCTCAAGTTAAAAATGAAAGAGCAAAAATTCTGCTCTCTGCTCGAGAAGGAATTCCCATCTTAGCCTTTTCGGTTTTGTTCCTAGGTTTCTCTTCCCCAACAAACTTCCCTCCTTTAGTCTGTTTGGAGATAATCACAACTCTTAATTGGATCTGTTGCTATTACCAGTGCTGTGCAAATTGTATACATATCCTTTAGCAGCCCCCTCCCATCCCGGATGCTGGGTAGAGCCCCTTGGCTCTGAGGAACAGACAAGTGAAAAGCCAGAGTATGAAAGTGGCCCTTCCCCAGAGGACCCCCAAATCTCTTGAACTTGCATTCAGTGAATTTTAAATGCAACTTTGCAGTTAAATTGAGCAGCTAACAGGAAATGTTAATAATTGCAGAGCGCTTCAGTTATTTTATTTTGAAAAGGTATTTGAGGTCATAACGCTGTGAAATGAAAACCTTGTGTAATATTTTCATGGGAGTGCTTAATCATGTACTCATAATGCTACAGCAGCAGTATCGAAACTGTGCTCCAGGCCGAGCCCACGGTGCGTGTAGCGTTTGCCTTTCCTTTCTCCTTCACAGATGATGTTTCCATTGTACTGGCTTCTCTTTGTAGGGCGCTGCCTGGATGTTTGTGAAAACAGCTGCCCAGGGAAAAGAAGAATTAGACCCAGCAGCCTACAGAACTCTAAAGCAGCGGGACACTCGTGTAGCAGAGCCATCACTACTAATCCTTCACAGGCATTTGAGAAATGGTCAGCTCCAAAGGAAAGGTTATAGACTAATGCCACTTGAGGGAAAAGCTCACTGCTGCCACTAAGCCTCCTGCAGCTCACGTTCTTGAGGTTAGCAAGCGTCGCTGAGGGATGCCTGACCTTCTCCTGAGCACAGCTCGCTTGCTGGTTGCTCCGGCACTCGAGACAGACAGGAAGATGAGGTGGCAGGAACCGTACGCGTTCACAGACTCCCAAAGCAGCCGTGAGGAGGCAGTGGGAGGGTGGCTCGCTCTGGAAGTAAGCCATGCTCACAGGATTTAGGAAACCACATAGTGCGATGCAATACAGAACCGCTTTGGAGACTTGTCTGGATATTTAGGCCAGGATTCATTTACTCTGCCACTCACGGGCCCATCCAGCCCGTTACCCAGTCAGCCCTACTTCAACCTTCAAGCATCTGCAGTTGCCACAATAGCTGTTTTAGCACCTTCAGTTCTCTGCAGCACTCCCACCTTTGTAGTAGCTCTTTCCTGGCCAAAGACATTCATGCCAATGAACTGTAGTAAGGCTGATTACTTTTGGGTTTATTACTTTAAATAACTAGTTACAGCTACTTCAGGTTTAAAGACAGAGGACTAATGGAGATGACAGGCTTTGTGCAGTCTTCCACACACATGCGCAGCACCAACCTATGCTCCCTGCTAGAAGTCTTCTGAGAAGTTTTTAATCCTGTTCTAGATGTCTATAACTTCCCAGTCATGCTGATTTGTGCCAAATCCTGTCGTGATACCTACAGCTGTTGGATGACAAGGTTAAGTAATGTACATATTGCTTATGCAACCTAAACAACCTAGGGTCTGATCCTCCACTGCCTTAATAATGCATCCTGCATCTGGAAGGGGTTGCCAGACACTGCAGCCAGAAATATCCCCACGTACACTCGAGCAGCGTGGCAGAATGCACCACAGCATCAGAGAGGCAGTACTTCCAGCACGCCATCCTCAGTCCTGCTTTCCTGCCTGGGCACCTCTCCAAAAACACCAAAAAAAAAAAAAAAAAAAAAAAGAGAGAGATATGCATTTTGGTTGAAGTGGCTGGCACGCATCTGAGAGCTCCCTCTTGCTGTGTGTGTTCATGGAAGGTTTTTGTTGCTTAAGCCTGAGCAGCTCCATTGGTGACATCTTCATCAGGTAAGAAAACCGATCGCTTGAGTTGCTGCCACGGAGCATCTTCCGTGTCGCCCGATATGGAAAAAATGCACCTTGTAATTAGTCAGCTGATGCAGTAAATGAATTTGGGCTCTTCCCAGTGGTATTACGAGCTAAGAGTTTAACTCTAGTAGCACATTTTAAGAGATACTACCGTTTCGTGCAGATTATGACCCGCTCCGGTACCAGCCTGGTTAGGCGCGGCCACAGCTCCGCCTAGCGGCTGGCCTAGCGGCGGCAACCAAACCCCAACCGAGAAAGTTCACAGTCGCCCGTGGGAAAAAGGCGATTTAAAGCCCCTCATGCCCCTTGTGCAGAGGTTGGCCGTGGGGTTACCCAGACCCGTCCTGCGGGGCTGCACTGTACAGCGGCTGCCAAAACCCTGCGGGACGGCTTGGGGGG
>BOSO01031886.1:0-12913 GCA_018403395.1 Gorsachius goisagi | reverse complement strand
CAGCGGTCCAGCTTAGGAGAGGCCAGCCTTCCTCGCTAGTCTCAGGGACGGCAGGAGATGCTGGTTTATTTGGTGTTAAATGTACGGCACTTCTTTCCTTGCGGCATCCCGCACCAATGCTCTGGGCACACTGCTCCTGTCTGACAGGGGAGGGATGGTCACAGACAACATAGTGAGGCCTGCATCAATGCTCTAGTCCTAAAATTTATAAAAATACACAATTTGAAATGAATGAGCCTGTTTTACTGAATAGAATGTTTGGAGAAATGTAAATAAAGCAAATGCCATCTAACATCGCAAAGTATTGTCTACTGACTTGTGAACACAAGGTCAGTAGAAAACTACTGCTAAAGTTATTACAGTATTACATAGTTTACCCAAGGTCAAATGAAAAACCAAAAGTTGTGGAGTATTTAGAACACAGACGTTAGTACCAAAGCACTGCATCAGCTTGAAATAACGGCGTTTGCTACATAAGCACTAACACTGCGTCTTGAAAATAAGGGGGTTTTGTTGTGCAGCTGCCTCTCAGAATAGATGACATCCTTGCTTTAAATAATACTAGCGTATTGCTAATGCATCTAATATTCATTTTACACAGAGAAATATTTAGTAGGTGGTTATACTAGAGCAAAAAAAAACCCTCACTGGCCTTTCATTTCCTGAAGTAGGTTTTTAGGCCTCCATCCTGAAATCTGGCCGTACAAAATTGCAAGGTTAAAGTGTGGAATGTTCTGCTGAAGTTTGGCAACTGTGTAGATCAGAGCTGCTGCCCCTCAGTGTGGCCAATATATTTATAAATTGTCTTTCTAAACCCAAGGACTCAGCTCTAAAATGATATGTACAATTAAGCTAAATATTTGAGCTTGAAATCACTTTTCTTGATATAGTGCTGACTATATACGGCTTAGGTAGGCAGCTGGTTTACGTATAGTTTTCCCTTAGATAACTTGAAATCCTAGGTATCGGTTGTCTCTAGTTATATAGGATAGTCTAGACTCTAGCTAGACTAACTTTGCTAGTTAAGCAAAACATCTGCAAAGCGGTTGAAGCCTATCATCTGAGACCATGAATAAAGAGGCTCACATCTAAAGCAATTCTTGAGTAAAGTTTTGAAATCCGCTTTTATGAGTAAGTCAGCTCCTATGTCTGGTCTGCTCAGTCTTAAGGAAGAACTCAGAATTAACTGAGCAATAGGGAAATCAAGCACTTTTTCTGCATTTAAAAGACCAACCCTATATTCCTTTAAGCCTGTGGTACCCATCAGTACTTCCAGGGACACAGATGCTCAGAAATCTACTTCAGGCTGTATTCCAGCAAGGTAGCCAAATGAATAATTGATTACAACTTTAGAAAGCTACGTGCAGGACTGTCAAACGTTGCTCTCCGGGACATCCTGGGCTGTATTCAGGGGCGTGAGAGCAGCACAGGTGAAACCGTGACCTTCTCCACTCTTGCTTTTGTCTGGGTGATAAGGAGCACAAGAACGCATCCAGCTGTGTGGGCTGACAGTCAGGATCCTGCTCAGCATCCCCCATGTCAGTGCCAGTGCCGCCCTGCCCTGGGAGAGCAAGCTGGCTCCACGCGGAGCGAAGCTGCTCCCGTGCCTCTGCCGACACGCACCACTGGCCGCAGCTCTTGGTGACAGGAGACTCTCGCGCCAGGACTGCCAAAGCCCATCCCTGGTTTTTAAATTTTCTCCCGGTAAGAAAAACTTTGTTATGTTAAAACCACGGTTCAACTGGAAAAAGCTCTTTGGAGTTAGTTCTACTCTGTACTGAATCTCTGCTCTGCTCTTTGGTTAAACCGTTCCTAAATGCATAAGCGTAAGCAGGGGTTAGCAACGCTGGTTTTACAAATTAAATCCATTTTTATAAATTCCAAACCCATCTAGCTTTAACGTGGCAAACTTAACAATGGCGTAACTTAACTACCAAGTTAACAGGAGCAGCATCTGGAAGAACAAGATTTAAACCCGAATATTACGCTGAGCAACTGTAAAACCACTTGTAGCCAGTGTATTTGGAAATGCTCTCTAAGACTTAAACGATCAAGACAGACTCAGTGTGAAAATGAACCACACATTTAGAACCCTGCGAGGGCAAGTTGGAACTTCAACAAAAGTCCTAGACAACACACAAGATAACAAAACCACAGTGTTTAGGCAATCCATCTCGGTCAAAGACAGCTTCCATTTAGTAGAACGCGGCTGTGTTATGGCAGATAAGAACCTCTTCAGGCTTCTGCTTGTAACGTTTTTTTCACTCGGAGCCAGAAGCGTTTTTAAGATTTTATCTTTACTGCAAGCTCAGGGGAGCCTGCACTTTACCCCTCGGTGGAGGACCACCGCAGGCAAGGCACTACCCAGGGGAGCGGCCAGGCCGCCGGGCTGAGCCCCATCCTGCTCGGGAGGGACGCGACACCTACGCACCATCGTCTATCCCACCATAAAGAAAAACTCATTCGGATCATCGGGATTAACGTGGGCTGGAAAACTGACGTGCTGCGCAGCAACTGTCGGGAGGCTAGAGGAGACAGCTCAGGTACATAAACCATCTCAAGAGAGGTCGCTTGGGGTAAGCCTTGTATTTTAAAATCCGTATTTTATAGGAGAACTAAGTTGCAAAGTCCCACAGGTGCAGGTGAGACAACCCCTGCTGTGACACCAGTGGCATTTCCTGCAGGCCGACCCTGCCCTCCGCCAACACTCTCGGTCACAGCCGCATTTCAGAGGGACGGTGCACGCTTTAGTCCTGCGAAAGAAAGTGTGGCTTTGTGATTTTTAGAAACACAATATAGAAGTGGAGGGGGGGGGGGTGTTTTGTTTTGCAGTTTTAGGTTTCCTTAAAATGTGGACTCAACCACATATTAAAAAAATAAATACATAAACTCAACCAGCTGCTTCGCTTCATTTTAACTTTGTTTTCTTTCCTTCCCCCATGGAGTGCTTGCATTTGGTACGGCTTGCAGCTTACCGTGCAATACACAGGAACAGCCTTAAAACCTGAGGAGCCAAATTTAACAGAGACCACAGAAAGCTTCACCTCTCTTTCCCTACCACCTCTATCTAAGCAAACAGTAGAGTCCCCAATAAATGACCAAAATGGTACACATCAGGCGCATAAAAATGGAGAGAAGTGAAAATTTGAAAAATAGGGAGCAAAGCTCTGCCACCCAAGCTCCTTCAATGCACTTAACACAACCGTCAGACACCATCAGGAACTCAGTGTCACGGTGTTTGGTTGACCTTCAATCAGTTTCTGGTTTAAATATGAAAGAAATATGATAAAAATGACATTACTTATTGTGCGTCCAGGCATTTGTGAGTTACTTACAATGAGCTTGCATTGAAATGCTGTAGTAGTAACTAGAAAACGTAAGACAAAGCTTAGGAAAATACTGCAGACTGTCTATGTCCTGTTAATCCTGAGCTGATCACAGAGCATAAAGCCCCGAAGCCTGCAGCACGTAGTATTTCATGGTTAATTTTGTACTTGTTTGTTCTAAAACGCACCCAAAACATTTAAACATTTTGACTCTTAAACTCTTCCAAAATAGTGCACAGGCAACACTGAGCTTTCTGAGCCGCTTGCCGGTGTGAGAAGAACCTTAGCGTTTGAGGAAGTCTTAGCCTGTGGTTTAGGCTTTGGTTTTAGTACAATATTGTAGGCAAATGCAATAAAATTTGGGCTCACCACTGACTTCAGTGCTTACATTACTTTACAATCTTAAGCTTTTCTAACCACTTGCCTGGCTGCCCCCACTACAAACTTGCCTGATACTCGCTTTAAGCAGAAACATCAGCTTAGTGATGAATTTTTATGGTCTTGTAAGGAATAATAAGGTCAGACTCAAATACAAACCAGATCTGGAAATGAGGGTTTTTTTTAAAAAAAACAGGAACAGGAATATTTTACAGTGTAAATTCCTTGCAGAACTGATGTGGTTTTAGGTTACAACTTCAGATGGCATAAACAGATCACTGTGCATAAACCTACGTTTGTGAAAGCAAAAGCCTTGCGATCTGTGATCAGCGTTACCGTTCTGGGGCACAAGCGCAGAAAGCCCCTTGCTGGGCGACAGTTGTGTTTTTTGTCACGGTCCCGCGCAGCCAGTTCTCTGCGGTGCTCGATGCTTACTCTATCAACGGGAGCACTCCCTGCTTTAGCCACTTTCTGAAGATTGCATCGTCTTTCATAATTACTCTTATTTGAGAAAGCGAGACAGACTGTGCTTGTAGTCCTTGTGGCAAATAGTTTATTTCCAAACATTTAACATAGGAGGCTTATTAAAAAAAAAAAAACCACCTGAGGGCTTTTTGTAAGCTGTATAAACAATCGAAGAACAAGTTAAACATTTCTCAAAGAGCTCTTGGGACCTGACCACACTGCTACAACCATCACATAACACATCCTAAAACCATAGGAACAGCTGTAGTTTCACCTCTGTTTCTAGAAATAAAATAGCATTCATTCTTCCCTCAGTTATGCAATACTGTATCTTTAGCTACTCAGTGTAACAAAAAAAAAAATATCTATTTTTTGAAAACTGTTGACCTTCTTAAGGTACCTTCTTAGAACACTGACATCTGGAATACTTGTCTAGAGAGTATTCTCCCCAAGACCTCATTTTTATATCTAAAAAAATAACATGTCCCATAATTCCATCAAAAAAACCATGTGCAGTTGTTGAAAAGGCAGCGAAGTTCAATACTGACCATGATCATGATGTAACAAAACACCCGGTGAAACCTCAAACTTGGTACCAGAGGTTCGTGCACCTCTTGTAATTTGTCTCTAAGAGACTACCTGAAAGACAGCCAAACGTAAATATACCATACCATCTCAGCTGTAGTACGGATCCGGTGGCAGTGCTCTGTCATTCCAGGTGTACAGGATGTAACTATGGTATCTTCACTGTGTAGTGGATGTGGCAAGAATAATTATGTTAATACAATTGCAAATTCTGTGTTGTTGTCTATTAGAAGTGTAAACTACTGAATACTTGGCCTTGCTGATATGAATAAAGTGATTAAAATATCCATCTCCACAGATATAGAAGAGTTTGTCTTAAGAAATACGAATCTTAGAATTTCTTACATTTTTCATTTTAAAATTTGAGGAACGAATTTATATCTGTTTCTAAAAACAATAGAAATGCATCTGTTTTAATCTTCCCTGCGCGGTTCCAAAACCCTCGGGATCCGTCGGTACACAGACGTACGTGTGTGTAGACGTGGGTGTTGATTATCCCAACGTCTTAGAGATGCCTGGTAACCAAAGTGCACGTGAACTCTACTGCATCTCATCCTCTCGTACTCTGTGAACGTTGCCAAAGACACCAAAGCAACCCTACTGTATACACATATAGATACAGCCAGACACACACGCAGTGCCTCACTTTTTCAGAATTTCCTATTGGCTTCTGCAGACGCCACGAGACCCACAGGCTTGCCATGCTCTCAGAAGGATTACGGAGGCGATACATCTACGTAAGAAGGTGTAACACTCTCAGGGTGGTTGTGGAGGGGATACATTGAAAGAAGTTTCGTGCTGGGCAGAGAAAAAATGCTGGAGGGTGGCAAAGGACGGTGCAGTTGCAAAAACAATTCAAAAAAATCCAGGTAGGCATTTGGGAAGTGTCTTCAAAGCCCATTTCTTGGCATAAACATCATTTCCTCGGTGACATTTCATACATTCCAGAAGACTCGGGTGGAAATCCTGTGGTTACAGCAGGCCACGTGGAGGAAGACAGGACAGCATATTCCCAAGTATCCTGCATGCGTAGGATACGTACATGGAAAAGTGCTTTGTGAATGCCTAATATTTTTATTTAGGAATACCGGAATGTCCCAGGGAAATGCTGTCATTGCATTTTTGCCCCAGCAGCACAGCCCTCCTTCAGTCAAAGTCATCTCTACAGCTGTGGTTTTGTTTTGTGTTGCCCTGGACTTCAAACGTTTTTGCACCAACTACATTTATGTTTGTATATTAATACAGAATCAAAGGCAAGTAACCGAAGTGTTTGATGACAAATCCTGCCAAAACCTGATTATTTCACTTGATGTAATGCCATGTACTGCAATCAAACGTCTATACTTACAGATATCAAAATTAATTTTATAAAGAAAGAATTGCTCATCTTCTGGAATACTGATGTTCACTTTAAGTATATTTAAGCAAATTCCAACATAAACATCCTCAAATTTAATGGGTTTGATGTGGCTCATCAGTTCATAAATCCTCAGAGCCAGTTTTCCATCCAATATATAACCCATCCCACTGCAATACGGAGGATAAAACCTGAACGGATACTCATCATATGAGATGTATGTTTTTTGGTAAAAGCCTCTGTAGGCAAAGTTATCTGTAAGAGGATAACCCGTAAAAACATTTTCTGAGGAATTTAGCTTCAGAAGAAACTTTACCAAGTTAGCAGTGTTGATGAAGACATCGTCATCGGTCTTCATGAGGAACCTAGCATTTGAGCAGAACTCCGTGGCCCACCTAAACGCCATGATCGTTTTCAGGGTGAGATTGTCATACGTGTCCATAAAGTCTTGGCGAATTATGTCACCATAGAGGATGCTTTCGTCTTCTACCGACAGCGCTGCAGCGTTGCCTTCTCTTTGAGTGTCCTGACCTAGTAAGAACAGGGTTAGAATTCGATGTCCCCACCAGAAGTTTTGAGATCCCCATGTTATCCTGATGGCCTGCCTCGACTTCACGTTCTTAGGACTTGACGACACCACGATGACTAGAAAGGGATTTATGTCTTCACATTTCAAGCGCTCCCGCAATGTGAAGAGGTGGCGTTGCTTGTAAATCGGCTCATACTCATAGAAATACATGGGGTTTGTGTGCTCAATCACAGTGTTGGGAGAAAACGTCAGGTACCACATTGTTATGCCAAAAAATACAAGGAGAAACAAAAAAATCCATTTTAGTGTTCTCACATACGTGACACTAACTGGAACCGGGTAGTAATTACTTTGCAGAAGTGCATCAGTGACCTTCAGAAATCTGTACCACAAGTTCTGAAGCATGTTTCTTGCTGAAAAAGAAATAAAGAAGTAGTATTCAGAATGCTATTGTTCAAATATTATCTTTTTCTTATCTTGCCTAAAGCATCAGTTGAAAGCGTGCTGTAACATAATGAAGACAAAACCAAGATTCTTTGGTCCAGCTGTCGTACACCATGGTCCAGCATCCTGTACAACACAAATTAATGCTGTATCCTGGGAAGAAGCACGAGCTGAACACCGAACCATGGTATGGATTTAAACCTCACAGCTCTCACCTTAGAAACGTCCCCTACGTAAACCCAACCACTGCAAAAGACCGCACGTCGAGCACTGTGATCCCAGAGACCTCAGCACAACGTCCGTGCCTCAGACCTCAAGGAAGGAATACCACACACAAAACCTAATGGCTACAAAGTGCTCAGCAAATTGATGTTCAGAGGCTTGAAAAATTTGTGATTTATTTCAAAGAAAGGAAGTCCTACAGGCTTTTATAAGTGGGAGCAAATCAGCCAAGAAAGCGGGTAAAAAGAGAAGTACAAGCCAATATGTCATCCCTCATTTAAGGGCCGAGCAGCTACTCCTTCTGAATTGACTGCATAGGCGATGGGGGGAGGAGGAGAAAATCAACCTCCTTATGAGCTGCAGACCTGCAAACGCAAACACATTGTGACAGACAAGCTGAGCCCTTGCACGGCCCAAAGAAACGGCTGCTCCCACAACACGCAACACCATTTTCTGATACGTGCTACTTAAATCAAGCGGTTCAATAAAAGGGCATTGCGACCAATTTTGCCACAGCAGCTTTACAGTTGACCTCAGGAGAGCAGCAGAGAACCCACTGCAGCAGACGAGCTTCAAATCTTGAAGAAGTTTTGCAAATTCTTCTAATGGTTTCCATTTAAGCAAACAAGATGCTACAAAATCCCCCTGCTACTTCCATCTATTTAAGTTTTAAAGAAGAAAGGATCCTGCCTGCATTATTTGCTGGAAACACCTACAAAAACACGACAGGTTCGCTCAGCTCCGTCAGGCACCCCACACAAACCGACAACGGCCGTCGGAGCAAGAGGTGAAGACCAGCCAAAGCCGTTTTTCAGCCACAGACACACATCGCGCTCTGGAGTCCAACCTACGCGGACGGGTGCTGACAAACTCCTGTGGGGTCTGTGCTGACAATATTAGTACGGTGTCAGGACTAGATATGCAAATCAATACATTTTCCCAAAACTAAATTTAAAAATGGAATCTCAGTCATCTATCCTCTGCTAGCCTTTACTGTGAAAAGGCTTTAAAACTCCATAGGCTGTGAACGTGCATTAGATACCTTTAAGACAAAATAATTGCGATGCCTTGCTGTGGGAGCTCCAAACAATTTCTAATGTTTGCAGTGATAATATTTACCCTGTCCTGCAAAGTATCTGCAAAGACAGTAAGGACAATGGAAGGTTCATTTTCACAGTGCAATTAATGACCATTTGGCTTATCTTCAAAGTGATCACTGCAGGGCTTGTAAATGTTTTATATTAAAAAAAAAAAAAATAGACCCAACCCCCAACATAGCACGCTGGAATTTAGGTGAATTTGATTTGCCAGAGCCCACCTGCCTTGTATTTCTGCGTAGGCTTTGACTGTAATTTGATGATCCCTTAAATGAAGCATTTGGAGCCCATTTCACCAATGATGACAACACATCACTTAAAAGGTATTAAACCAGTTTTATAAAAAATAGCTATTTAAACAGAAGAATTTCAGACCGATCCCTCTCAAAGCTCCGCTACTCCGAGAACACTGCGTGGCTACTGGGAGTCAATCCTTCATTAAAGGCTCCTCAGGTAACCACAGAGGAACAAGTGAGTTTTATTAAGAACTTCCTGACATGACCAATGTCCTGGCTTATAAAAACACAGAACCTCAGCAAGTTTTATGCTGGGTCACTTCTTTCTCTTTAAGCACACGCACGACTAACAGAAGACAAGTTTGGCAAGTGCAGAGGAAACATCATCTGCATTTAGGGAAGCTGGTTACAACTGCAAAAAACCTCAGATTTGCCAATCTGGTATTTACTTCCCAGCTTTAGGGGGAAGAAACAAATTAATAAAAATGCTCGATTCTTCTCTTTATATAAATCAACCTGACTTCCAGTGAACAGTATGAAAAATACATACTAGAAAAAAATAAACTGTTATGTATCAGTGCTTATGTATTTGATTGTATATAAATAACATTTCTTGGGGTTTGATGATCAATTTAAACTAAAAGCCTATCAAAGTTTGATCAGTTCTGACAACCTCATGCAAAAAATCTGATTATAAGGATTTTGTTTCCTCACGGACAGAAAAGCCCAATTACGTGACATTTTGAACAACAGAATCGGAGTCCAATGCCTGATCTGCTACATAATAAAAGATCTGGGAAAATAAATCATCAGTTCAGGTCCTTTGCCCACGCTATGCAAAACACAACCTTAAAGCTACCATATCCTTAAAAAAAGCCTGCACCACAGGGCATCCTCCAATGCCATTAAGCGCAGAACTCTGCCTTCAAACACACGCAGAAAAAAATAAAAGGGCAGATTAAAAAGGAAACCCTAACTACAGCCCTCAGGCAGGAAAACCCCCTCCTCTCCCCATTTCAGATGCTTACACCAAAGCAAGGAGGTTGAAGCATACAGGTCTGGAAGTTGAGCTGGTGCTTTTGCTCCAAGGTGGTGCAGTTGCAGACCTTCCAGCTATGCCAGGACAGGTTCTCCACCACTTCCAGCCTTCACTTGCCGGCAGTTTTTTCCCTTCCAGCATGGGATATGCGGCAGGGAGCAAGGCCAGGTCAGGAATTCCTTCCAGGGAAATACTTTTGTTCGCTTCCAAGGTCACAGCTGCAGACAACAGAGCCTGAGATTTTGCTTACAGATAAAAACTGCTCAAGTTTAAAACCAAATTAAGAACAACACGGACCAAGCATGCTCTACAGGAATTTCAGATGGATTTCTCACTCTCCGCTACAGCTGGGGAATTATTGAGGGCAGACATCGTTGACAGGAGAAAGGTGGCAAATTCTCATATTCAATAAATTCTAGTAATTACAATAACCAATGGATAGTCCAATTTAAAGATTAATACCATATTTATAATGTTAGATGTGTTGAAAAATAAATACTTTTTTTTTTTAAAGCTACCAGCAGAAATAATTTGTAAATATATCCTGACATCTCATTTTCTCCATATGGCTTACTGCCAATAGAAACTAGAGGAATTTCTGCAAGATCATGGGCTGTGACGATCTAACATAACAATCCTTTAAAAATTATTTTCAATGACCTTTTAACAATGACTTGCTCTCACTTCAAATTGCCCGAGCTATCTTAATCCCTCCGTTCCCGGCGGCTTTTCACAACGCGTAGGTTAATTACCAGCCCAACGGGCAGGACTCATTAAGCGGAAACCCAGCGGCCCCTGCTGAAGCCGTACCCGTTTGCCATGAAGGAGAAGGCGGCGGCAGAGCATTTCGGACTCACACACACGAGGTCTTCCCCCGCAGGCAGCTCCCAGAGCTCGCTCCCCCGGCACACCCCGAAGCGCCGGGCCCTGGGCGGCCGGGCCCTCTCCTCTCCCGTCCCCAGCCGCTGCCTCCCCGCAGCCCGGGGCCCAGCGGGGCGGCCCGAGCCCCCCGACCCGCCCGCACGGCGCTCAATGGCGGCGCCACTGCCCAGCCCGCCCGCCCCCTCAGGCGTCGCTCCCCGCCGAAGGGAGCCGCGCCCTCCCTGCCCCCCGCCCGCCCCCCGCCGTTACCGTCACCGGGCCGCCCACCAAGCGGGGCAGGGAGAGCGGAGCGGGGCCTCGCGCCTGCTCCCGCGCGTAGCGGCCGCGTCCCCTCAGAGGCAGGGCTGCGGTCTGGCCCAGGGGAGCCGGGGCGGGAGGGCCGCCCCCGCGGGAGCCCGCCGAGGGCCTGCGGCGGGAGGGCGCAGCAAATGGCGGTCTCGGCCTCCCCCCCGGAGCACGGCCCGGCGCCGGGCTTGCTCCTGGCAGTTCTGGTAGGGCTGCAGCTGGTTCCTCCTTCCGAAAGCCCCAGGGTGGTTTGATGTGAGGTTCGGGGGTTCCAGGGAAGAAGAGGCTGGCGCTTTCAAATCTTGCTTCAGCTACCAGACTCGATCGTGGTGAGGATTCACCGCCAAGCCTCCCCTAAACTACTCCATTAATTATTATATTTTGTAACGTTACAAAAGCAGGCAGCCCTGGGGGAATATCCTGCTCAGACAACGTGGGAACCTACGTAGTTTACATAAAGCTACATAGTGTAGGAAAGGTTTGTTGTGCTAAGTTTGATTTCAGATTAATTGATGGTAAATCGGCTGGCCCAGTTTTGTTTTATTACTCTGGGTGTTTTAAACCGAAGATCTAGGCAAGCCCTACAAGCAAGATAGGCTCACCCCGGCAAGGCAAATACACCTTTGGGCAAATCAAAGGTAGATTTCTCATTCTTTCAAACTCACCTTTCGGTGCAAATGAAGATTTAGAACCTGCGAGTGGAAGGCTGCATCGCGCTGTGTCTGATGTGGCTGACCACGGCTCTGTTTTAGTCTCATGCTGGTGCATAAATTCCGAAGTAAGGCAGGAAATCGTTACTGGAGGTGGCTCCGCATCACAAAATCTTGCTCCGGTTCTCACGTTTGGCTCAGGTTCAGTTAAAAACTGCAAAACCGTGGAGTCTTCAGAAGCTAGCTGCTCTGTCCTAGAAATAAATTTAATTTGCTTGTAAAAAGTCAGACATTGCTTAATCACTTCTTTGAAGTGATAAGTCTGATGTAATCAAAAAACAGTCCAGACCATAAATATTGAACACGGTCGGAGCAAACACGTAGAGCAGAGAGCTGTGAGTAACCCTTAAATCATGGCGCTGCCTGGGGACACGGGCCATCCATCGCGCAGAAGGGAGGCTTTGCCCTTGATCGAGGTAACCGTATTTCAAGGAAATGGCGTGCTATTTCGCGGGGGATTATGATTCATTTGACCGTGTTAACAATGTGTTTTGCATAGTTTTCTGTCTCCCCGTCTTTCGACTCATTCAAATACATTATTTATAAAGAAATGCAAACATTTTCTTCCCTGGTTCAATACATCATGACCTGCTCCTGAGAAATACCCTACACGTAATGTATACGTGTTATTAGATGTGAAAAATGTACAACAGTGAGGATGTTGCCGTCATCTTTTGTTGCCCCCAATTAGCTCTGGTATAACCCTTTTAGCGTCAAGATAAACCAGATTGTATCTTGTCTGTCAAGACTGAGGTTTATTTTACGCAACATGTGTAATATCTGAGCAATCAATGTCGTAATTATCCAAATGAGCGCCCTATCAGTCAGCAGCTCATTTGGCCAGAAGACCTTTTTGCTGATTATGTACTTTCTGCAGCACAGGCAAATGGTCATAACCAATAGCAGTGCCTCTGGGTGTGTGGGCAGGTAAGTGTTGCAGTACTCGGTAGGCAGTGGCCGAGCACGGCGGAGGTCTACTGTCAAAAAACCCAGAGACTCAGTATGAATTAAATAATACTAAATTTACTATCTCCTCTTTGTTTTATTCTGCTCATGTGAATGCTGGCAAAAAAATGTTCTTTTGATCGAGACTCGGTTGTTTCTCCCCTTCTTGTTCCTTTCCTGAAGGAAATCTTGATCGTAGATCAGTGGGCAGCAACAGAACAGACCACAATGAAGCCAACAGAAATTTTTCATGCCAGGCAGCTGAATCTGGGTAATGACCAGATCGTAAGATCTATATTTAGTCTCCACTTCGCAGAGCGCAGTTAAACTTGTTCATACACACATAACTCACTGAGTTTACAACTCAGCCAGCGCAGTCAGAGCAGACAACTCCACGCACAAGCGGGCAGGAG
>BOSO01031884.1:3114-14810 GCA_018403395.1 Gorsachius goisagi | reverse complement strand
GGTGGGGGTCGGCCTCTTCTCCCTGGGAACGGGTGATGGGACGAGGGGGAATGGTTTGAAGCTGTGCCAGGGCAGGGGTAGGTTGGACATTGAGAAAAACTTCTTCACCGAAAGGGCTGTCAGGCTCTGGAATGGGCCCAGGGAGGTGGTCGAGTCCCCATCCCTGGAGGTATTTAAAAGAAGGGCGGATGAGGTGCTGAGGGACAGGGTTTAGTGGTGGGATGGCAGGGTTGGGTTAAAGGTTGGACTCAATGATCTTAAAGGGCTTTTCCAACCAAAGTGATTCTATGATTCTAAGGAAAGGTTAAAAAAAAAAAAAGGCTTTTGAACTGTGCTTGTCTGAGTGGGACTGGTAAAAACATCAACACAGGTGGAAGAGGAATATGAGTGGGTGCAAACCCATGGGGATCCCTGGGGTCTGGCTGCGGGGACGCAGAGCAGATCCGGACGAAGAGACCTGGGGACCCTGGAGACCGCAATCCAGGCGCCGCACAGGAGAGCGGCCGGCGCTGCTGGGGCCGCTGCGTCGTTGGCCACGTGTGCCGGGGCTGGCCCAGCCTGAACAATCCTCCAGATGAGCTGATGACAGATTTATAACCATAAAATCCCGATCCTGGGCGGAAGAGGTGCGTGCCAGAACGATAGCTGGGGCCTGCGAGGGCGGCGGGGGGGGGGGCACACACACACGGGCCCCGCAGCTGCAGGAGGGGCTGTTTACACAACCTCACCGAAAAAGCCCCCAACCGCTTGCTTGTGTTTCCAGTGTGGGATCGAGCGGGGCTGTGGGTGATTGGGAGAGACTTGTTTAGTGCTGCTCTTGTGCCAGGAACGAAAAAAAAAAAAAAAGATATTAAAAAAGCATCCCCCGAAGCCTCGGCCAGGATGAAGCGAACGCAAGCGCACGGCTCCAAAAGCAATCTCAGCTTCTTGCTCAGCCCAACCTGTCGCCCTGTTCCCACCCCAGCGGGGGGGGACTTGGCTGCCTCCCGCCGTGGGGATGCTGCGGGCCCAGCATCATTGGTGTCGGTGGATCCCCAGCACCACGGGGAGCCTGGTCTTTCCCCTCCCTCCCAGCCACAAACACACCTTCTTGCTCCCTTTTTCCCCTCCTTTCTCCTCCTTTCCCCCCCCCCTCCCCTGCGCTGTGTTTGCCCGAGATCTAAGCACGTATCTGTTTTCCTCCCTTGCTTTGCCCTCCTGCCAGTATTAAGTGGTTTCCCATATTGCATTGAAAAAAGCCCCTAAAACCCAACCCGACGGAAAGCGAGCACATCCCGAGCTCCCCCCCATCACTTACACCCGACACACCCCCCCCCCCCATTTTCCCCTTTGGTGACCATCCCAGTACCCAAGCATGGGTGCTGGGCACCCTGCTCTCGGGGCAGAGGGTGCCACGGCCACCCCGGCTCGATGCCCTCCTGCCCCGGCAGCCCTGCAGAGCGTGGGTGCGGCTGAACAGCCCGGGGAAGGGATCTGTTCCAAATTATTGCTTTAAATAACGACAGCAAAGCAACAGCTCTAGGAAAGATTTGCGTTTAGATGCAGAGATGATTAAAAAAAAAAAAAAACAAAAAAAAACCCAAAAAGAAAAGCTTCTGCCACTTTTCGGTGCATCCTTCAAGTCCTTCAAAGGCACTTTGGTGCCTTTGGTGTGTGGTTTTTGGTTGTTGGTTTGTTTTTTTTTTTAAAGGATTATAATATTTAAGTCCTGCAGAAAGAAAACAGATGGAGAAGAAGACAATGAAAGAAAACAAACCCAGCCCGGAGCCGGCTGGGCCCAGCACGCGCCCATGGCCTCCAGATGCCCGTGAACCAGTGGCAGGCGACCAGCCTCCCCCCATGGCAGTGCCTACACACACATATACATGTGTATGCAGGTACATATATATGCATAAATTTAAAAAAACCCAACTAAATGTGACTATAGATATCCTATATGCCATTCACATCTATATCTAAAACATACATGTCCTTTATAGCTATAAAGCCAATACAAAGCATTGACGTGCGGTTCATATTTAATATATAAAACATCCATGTAAGCTTTGCATTTTGTAAGGACTGGTGTAAACTATTAAATATAATCAGCCTGCTTTAATCCATGATATTCCAATTTTAATGTATGAATCGATATATAAATACTTCACTGTTGTGTTATAGTAATGAAAACAGCCTCCTCTTTGTCATTGTTGGTTGGTTTGGTCTTTTCTCGTTGGAAAATCCAGGGGTTTGCTCTGATCCAAAATACTTTCCCCCCCCCTTTTTCAACTTTCTATGTATCAGGGCCAGCTCCAGCCCGGCAGAGCAGGGGGAGGCGGCTGCTGCTCCGTGCCCCCGGCTCCGCCAGCAGCGCGGCTGCACGGGGATTCCCGTGGGCGCCCGCGCAAACCTACGGAGCTAGGGAGAAATGTATGCATGTATGTATTTAATGCATGTATTTAATGTATGTATTTATTCCTAGGGAGCTTAGGGAGATGGGCTGTGATGAGCTGCTCCTGGCAGGGGGTGCCCCCCCCCCCCCCCCCCCCATTGCCTCTCTGGGTATCCCCATGGGTGTGCACCCCACTTTTATCACACACCCCCTGGCACCCTCCCAAGTGCCCCCCACCCCCCAAATTTGCAGCCATCCCAACCGGACCGTTGTGCTATTAGGCTAGCGTTGCTTTTTTTTTTTTTTTGCTGCCTGTAAATGAAGGGCTACGCAGCTCCGTGGGTGCGCACGGCGCTTTCGGCTCCCAGGCATGGGATGCAGCGTTCCCCCCCCCCCCCCCCCCCTTGTTCCGTCCCCCCATGCACGGCACGAAGGCCTCCAGAGGAGCTCCTTGCCGTAGCCTCATTCCCTTTGAATCTCTGTTTACCATCTCTTACCTCCTGGTGGGGTTTGGGTTGGGTTTTTTTTTTTTTTCCAAATACTATTTGCAGTAAAAATCCCCAACTTGAAAAGGAGTTGAGACGCACACTTAAAGAAAAGCCTGAGCTCTATAAAACTGATGCATATGTCAGCTTTCATCTAATGTCAATTAAAGCACCTAATGTAAACAAATCATTAATATAAAGCCCTTGATAAAAGCTTTGTTTTCAGTATCTCACAGTCACGGTAACCTCACGAGTAATCATCCCCGGTCTTTCCCACCCTCAACCCTCCCATAACTGCTCTTATTGACAAAAAAAAAAGAGAATTATCTCTCCCATCGCCAGCGTTAATATACAGGAGGCCTCACTGTGCCCCCAACCCACTGCCAAAAGGAAGAAATAATACTGTTAATGATAATAATAATAATTAAAAAACCCCTGGTGCTCTCCCCCAAAGACGCTGGTTGATAAAAGCCAGACCCAAAGCTGTGCCCAGGGGGAACGGAGGGGAAACCAGTCCAGGTTACTGGGGGCTCACCCCGAGCACTGACACCCGTTTGGGCGCCGAGAGGCTCTCGGGGATTTCTTTCTTTATTATTTTGAGTTTTCGATGCCGCGGCTGGGACAAGGACCCTCCTCCAGCCGCCGCCGCCACCTCCAGCTCCCGCCCTGCTGCGTCGCACCAGGAACCTCTTCTCCCCCGTTGGGTGCCAGGACCTCGGCACAACCTCGAGCTGTATGGAAGACTCCATAAAAAATAATTCCCCTGTTAAGCTGCCACCTCTCCAGCCCCTTTTCTTTTGCCATCCTGGGCAGGCGTGGGGCGGAGGGATGGCAGCAGCCAGGAAAGCTGCCGGGGGACCAGCGGCTGTGACCGGCCATGGGGAGAGCAAACCTGGCGAGACACCGGCATGGACCCCTTTTCTTTTTAAACTGGTTTTATTCTACACAATTTTTTTAAACAACATTCATAAAACATTAATTACAAAAAAATGTGCTAATATGGGGTAGGGTTTGGGTTGGTTTTGTTTTTTTTTTCTTTTTGTATACCAACAATCAGAAATTCACATTTTGAAAGGATAGGCATATTGTTAAGACACACATTCAAATATTTACTTCCAGATACAAAATTTAAAGGGACTATAAATCGCTTACGAGGAGCAGATATCCAAAAAAAAAAGTAAAAAAAATAATAATAATTTTAGACTTCTGCATCGAATTGAGCGGCTGCTCTCAGGCTGCTGGCTCTGCTGGTTTGCCCAACAGCCCCCGGGCACCTCACAGGACCTGGTTTGGAAAAAAAAAAAGGGGGTTGCAAAGCTACCAACAGTGCTTGCAGCCTTTTACCGTGTCTTTCGAGTGGGTACGGAGAGCGTGAGGGTGAGCGTTACCAGCACATCGGCAGGGCAGAGCAATGCATCCCTAACCCGCGGGCAGGATTTTTTCCACCAGCGATGGAACCGATGCCGACTGCGAGGATCCCGGAGAGTGGCAGGGCTGGAGAAAGGCACGGCATCGGGATCCACGAACGGGGGGGTGATGGCAGCAGGCTTGGAGGGCCCGCTTTAAAAAAACAAGCTGTCTCATGAGTTACCCAAAGCGGCCAAAATTCAAGCCTCCGTCCTGGTGCGCTTATGTGGAGTCGGCTCCAAAATCCACCCATCCGAAAGCAAATATTTGGTTTCTGTCCTGCTGGATTGCAGGGAAGGGGCGGGAGAGCAGGGTAATTTCCTAATTGTCCTCAGCCTCCCCAATAAAGTCCCGTCCCCTGCTTTAATGGGTTCAAATGGCTGCAACAGGATATGCTGGGAAAGTTCAGGCCTCAAGAACTCGTGTCCTTTTCCGAAACAATTGGATTGAATGCACTCGGCAGCCAGAAACCCAACTGCATTCAGGCAATCTGGCCGTCACCGACCCAAAGCGGAGCATCAACGCTACACGAAAAACTGCTCTGGTAAACAACTCGTCTTACACGCCACGATTAAAAATGTACAAAAAAAAAAAAAAAAAAAAAAAAAGTCTTCATTCCTTAGTAAAATAGACACTGAAGTCTTGCCTCTAATGCTACGGTTAAGAGCTACACTTGCCTTGATGGTTGGAGGTGGACGTAGGGTAAGCGTTGGGAAGTATGTTACAAAAAGAGGAGAAACTTTGGAGGTACAAAACCTCCTTCCGAAGCCACGTTTTGCAGAAAACAGGAGGGTCTGGGTGCCTTTCCTCTCCTGCCTCACCTCTGCCAGGAGTGGGGACCCAAGTCCCGCGCCCGCCATCAGTGGTGCTGGTGTTTTGCTGCCACGGCTGCGGCGGGGAGAGATGGGGGCACGTGTCCTTGGTGGGAGCGCCAAGGGCATCGCAATGTTTGCAAAAATGAATCAACAAACCAGGATGAGCCCAGTGATAACCTCACCATGCCAAGCTGATAAAGAAGTGCCCGGAGCTACGCTCACCCCCCCGGCCACGGGGAGGGTCACCCCTGCAACCACCCCCAGCTCAGCCGCACGGGGATGGCAGCTCCATCCATCCCCATGTCTGCTTTCCTTCCAAGGACTCTCAAAAAGAAGGGAAACAGCTTTATTTCGGTTCATTGCTTGCCAGTGGAGCCCCTCCACGGTGCCAGCTCCATCCTTGCCTGGCGTTACGCAGAAGACATTGGAGAAGTATTTAAGGAGCTCTTGTCAATCACATCGTTCTCTCCAAAGGTTACAAGGGGGGGGGCTGAGATTTAAACAAAAGTGCCCCGAAGAGCTGCCCGTGTGTGGGTTTTCGTGGCACAGAGGCAGCGGCTCTGGCGGTGGGAAGGGGCTGCCCCGCTTGCCTTGGCAAAGGAGACGGGGCTTTCAAAGTCATTCCAGTTTTCTGCTTCCAGCTGGATAAGGAGAGGCAAACTCTGCCAGCATGAAAATTATTGAAGCTAAAATAACCAAGGTAACTCCCAAACAAAACTCTGTCGGTACAGAGGCCCGTGAAAGGCGGGTAACAGTCTGCAGCAAAGGATGGAGGGATGGCAAGGGTCTCCATCGGATCCGTCCCCCTCTGCACCCAGAGGATTTGGTCCAAGTTCACCTTTATGCAGGTTGTTACTCTGAGGACTGTGTGGCCACAGGCAGGGTTAAAATACACCCTAAGCCTCCCGAGATGCTGAACTGGAGTGATCCGAGCAAGCATAGATGAGATCCTCAGCACCAAATCAGATCGCCCAGAGCAAATCGCTCTTAGCACCAATGTACCAAGGCCAAAAGGGACCTTCTACCGCCACGCAAAATGCTCCTGTGGCACCCTCATGCATGGAAGGGCAGGAATATCCTTGCCCAACTGCAGGCCACCTCCCTCTCCCAGCTCCTCCAGACCAGGCGGCTCAGCCCGGAGGGTTACGAAGCTCCTCAACTGGCCAAACTGGCAGCCCCAACCACCACGATGGTGGGAGGCAGAGCCAAAACGTCTTGAAACTGGGGGTGCCCAAACCCCACGGTACCGCAGCAAGACCTGCAAAAGCCTTCAGGCTTTGATGGCAATTGGGATGTGGCCTTCCCACAGCAGGAAAAGGTTAGGAAAGCTCAACTCCAGCCAGTGAGTAGCCAGAATTGGTTGGATTTAAGATATGTGACTTAGAAACTTGTGTTTCCCTGGTGGCAGGACCTCAGGGCAGGGCACGCTGCAATGAAGCAGCTCCAGCAGATGGTTCCAGCTTTGTTCCACAGCTCAAAAAAGCTCCAAGCTGTGAATCACAGCACTTCCCGGGCAGCTCCCGCAGCCTCCCCATCGCCGGGGCAGCTCTGAAAGGCTGCAAACACAACCACCACCCTCCCAAAGCCCTTCCAGCTCGGCCATCCCGCTCCACCCCTCAGCCAGAGCGAGAGGAGTTAAACCCGGTGCCTCACGCTGTAGCAGCAAAAAAAAAAAAAGAAGAAAAAAAAAAAAAGAAAGAAAAAAAGAAGAAAAGACAACAACTTGGGTTTTGAACACCCTCAAGCTAAAGATTTAGAAAGGCAGCCCCAGCCAAGCCCGGAGCAGGGTGCTGCTGGGGCACGTCCCGTGCTTTGCTGTACGCTTACACAAGGCTACGCGCGCGCCTGCAGCTCTCCAAACACCCCGGGCACGGAGCGAAGCGGCTCCCTCCCCGCTCCCTTCCAACCCCTTCCCATCCCCGAGGGACTCGACCCGCTCCCGCGCCCTCCCCAGCTCCCCAAACCAGCCGAGCCCGGAGTGTTGGGCTCCAATTCCCCTCCTGGAGCAAGGGAGTGGGGCAGCAATCACAGCCCGGCACTCGCAGGGGAGGGAGAAGTTTGGGTGGTTTTTTTAATTAGAAAACTGAGTAAAAGGCAGTTTTCGCCGCAAACGCTGCCTCCCCTGCTCAGCCCTCGCCCGCCCAGAGGAGGCCACGGGTGCTCTGGGCCAGGACGAGCGGATCCTGACGGGAAGAGAAACAGGAGGGGTTTTAGGACGAAGCTTTTTGCAACAGGTAGGGACCTATTCGGCATCCCAGCACCAGACTACGACAGGCTAAAAGGATGATTCGGAAACCAATGCGCTTTTTCCCCTGTTTATAGATGCTCAGATGGCCCCAATCCCACCTCCCACGTGCCACCAGTCTGCACAAACCCTTGCAAGCCGCCCGATACCCAAGGGACAAACCAGAGGCACGGCAGCGGCATTCAGCTGACAAACAAACCTAAAAATACTCCCTTTTATGTTGACAGGCTGCTCCAACCTTTGCCCTTCCCGTTCCCATCTGTGTTTGCGGACGAGGTGAACCTTTCATTGCTGTTGCGCAAACAAGCTGTCCCCGCTGCAGAATTTGCCTTCCTCTTGACCAAGGGCAGGATCTCGACCAAGGGCAGGATCTCGACCAGACAATGATGCCAAGGGTGGGTTTGGGAGGTTGGTACCAGGCTTTGGTCCAGGATAGGATGAGGGGTTGATTCTTTCGACCAAACTCGGGTGGCCCATGGATGCACCTCATCACTCAACATCTCCTAGAGGGTAGGTAGTAAGAGCCAAAAAAATTGATGGGCGATGAACGTGGGTACCACCATCCCTCCTGGGAAGAGAGCCGGCTCCTGGCTGGCACAGAGCTGGTCCGATGCCGCTGCAGCGTTAAGCAACCATTGCACCGAATGCAGGCTCCTCGGGGGGCAAAGCCCTTCCAGGCAGGCAGAGCATTGAAGGCAAGTGGAAATCTGTAGAAATTTGGGATTTGCCCCAGAAATCGCCTTACGATGTTTTACCGCCACGAAGCCTCATGCAAAGCTGGGTGCGGCCGTCGGTGGGCTCTGACGTGCAGCCACTTGCTCATCCTCTTCTTGGTCTGAAGAAGCTGCTTCTTGCGCTTAAATCCCTCATGAGCTCTCCTTTGGGGGGCATTAAGGTCAAAATCAGGATTTAAAGACCCTCGTCAAACTCCAGTGTGAATAAAAGCCCCCAAAGGAGTTACAACGCAACGTTATTTCTTTCCTTCTGCTGTCAGATGGTTTTGAAGATGCCCCATTGCCAATGCTCCCGCCTGGAAAGCATCACTTTAATGCCCTACCCTAGGCAGAGCCTGGCCGATCCCGCCGGCGCGGGGGCAAGGGCACGGTGGTTCGGCTCCCCCAGCGCAGGGGGGGGCTTCCAAACCCAAGCGATGGGTCAGCAGAGCCGCAGCAGACGATGCAAGATGGGCAACGAAGGGGAACAACAGTCACGGCAAAAGCGTGTCGAAGAAAGAGACAAACGGACATCTCGCTTTACAAACAGACACGTCACAACACACCAGTTAATTTTCCGGCTCGTACGGGAACAGAAGGGCCACAAGACCACAAGACCTTACAACGCGTTAGCCAACGCGGATTAAAAACGGGGCGAGAGGGGCATGCAGGATCCTGAGCCTATGTACAAAGGCCCCGCCGCTGCCCGCGGGAGGGGGCCTCCATGGAACCAAGCTTCCACAGTAAAAATTTATCTTGGTGCTACAAAACCCCCCCACTCACCCGGGGACCGAGGGAGGATTCCCACGGCACACGTCCCTCTTCAGGCTTCTCATTTTTGAACGGCAACTGAAAATAATGAAAATCCAATGAAGGATGCTTTTGCAGCCAGGACACTCGCCAGCTTTGTTTCTTGCTCTCTCCTGGGTTATTAGTCCCAGGAAAAGGTACTCCGGGCCCAGCCGGTACCTCATGTACGCAGGGACCCGCGGGGGCAGGAGGACTTCCCTTGCACTGCGCCAACCTCTCATTAGCGACGCCAGGAGATGACGACTTTCTACAGAAAGAAGCAGCTCTGCCTTGGCTCTGTGGGGTGGGTACCCACGGGCTCTCCTTGGCCCCTCTCCCTTCACCCCCAGCCCCCCCACCCCGGGGATGGCGCTGACCCTGCACCGGCTCCGCACGGTAACGCATGAGACGCTGCCAGGGCTTTTCAACCCCTCGGAAACACCGGGCTTCCCCTGCCAATACTGACTTGTGCTTATTGCTGCGTAATACACAACCAGCCCCCAAAAAAAGAGCGGTGGCACCCTGTACCCCGAGCCAACTGATTCCCCCATCCTTGGCTGCCCCTGCGCCCCGAAGCCGCCTGCATCCCCGCATCCCTGGGCGCAGGGAAGCTGCCTCCCGGCACGGAGTGAACCCAAGACACGTAGGGTTCTGTCCCAACCCTGCGTGCCTTGACGCCTCCGAAGTGCCCGTCTTGGTGGCTTGCTGATGGTCTTCGCCTTGCAGCGCCAGCCGCCCCGGGAGCTGCCCCTCGCTTTTTTGCGCCTTTAAAGCCCAATCGTTTTGTCGCTGGTTGAGAAAACGGAGCGGCCGAGGGAGCCGCTGGCCTTGTCCTGGCATTTTTAAGGCATATTTTGGAGGAAGGGGGTGCTCCTGGCGTGGTTCGGTTTGATGAGGGCGGCAGGACCGGAGCCAGCCGAGCTCCCCACCATCCCAGCTGCAGCTCCTCGGGTGCGTGGGAGAGCAGCGGAAAAGGAGGAGAGAAGGAGATGAAAGCGGGACTCGCCGACCATTTATTTGGTTTGTGCATTGGACTAAAGCAGCGTTTCCTCCTTCAGATCTGCTGGCTCCAAAACAGCTGCTGGTGCTGGACAGGGAGGGGGCCGTCTCGCTTGGACGTGACACCGGAGGAGAAGGATGGATGGCTGTAAGGTTCAACAAGCTCTGTCTGTGGCCTGCTTTAAAAAAGGCATTTATTACCTGTAAACCTCTGTCGTGACGTACAGAAAAAGGGGGGGGAGAGGAGCGGGAGATCGCTCAGGTTTGAATCCTGGTGAGAGTTCTCCTTAGAAAAATGGTTAGAGAGGGGGCGGAAAAAAAAAAAAGAGGCGGCTTTGAAATCAAAACTGTCCCGAAAAAGAGCGTTTCTGCTAGTTAAAGGCCTTTAACTAGAAGAACTTTTTGTGTTGGTTTTTTTTTTTTTTTCCTTTACAAACGTAGTGCATCTGCAATCATTGAGAATTATGGTCCGTCTAGAAAAGGGCCTGTGCTTGGGCTACAGAGCGGCTGCTGGTGGTGCCGGCGAGCGGCGGCGTTACATGGGTGCTTCCGAGGCCGGGCAGCCCGGCAGCAGCTCCCCGTTCACCACCGCTTCTGAAACCAGCATCTTGTCTTTGCCGGAATCCAGGCGCTGCTTCTTCAACATCCGCTGATGGACCAGCGGGACGACGGAGAGCACCAAGCCGCCGATGATGGGGGGGACTCCGGCAAAGTAAAAGGCCGCGTCGTAATTCCCAAAATAATCATTGAGGTATCCTGAAAGAGAACAATAACGGCGGTTATAGCCACGTCAGTCTCATGACCGACTCGTCTCCTCCCTCGAGTGAGAGCTGCAGCTTGCTTCAACCACCAGATTTGGGGAGATTCGGGATTTTAAGCCAATCTTTTTTTATTTTTCCCCGCTGCATTCCTTGGAGTCCGTCCTGGATTAAAGGATGTGTGCAGCCAACATTGTGTAGCAAGGAAGCCAAGAAGGAAAGCCTCAGCCATCCTTCCCATTTAACCAGAGCAGGACGCAATCAGACACATCCCAAACAATCCCAAACGTGAGCTGAGACAGTGTTAAACACCCAAACATCTCAGGTGGCTCTTCCTAGGGCTTTGCCAGCCAGGAGGGGATAGGAAAAGCGGGCAGGGGCTGTTCCTCTGCAGATTGCCTCCGCCTGGAAACCCCGCTTTGCTTACAGATATTTTATCGACACGGGGATATCAGCTGAAAAATACGTACTGCCGGTTACAAACAAGAACCGACCCCTTAAAAACCAGTGAGGTTTTGCACTTGTTAGTTTGGCAAGTTCTGACGCAGCCAGGCACCCTTGGAGAACAACGCATCGCCGTTCATCGGCACTGGAAAACCCCTCTGCGTTTTCTCCCGGGTCGCTCTCACTGTTCCCCCGCTGGTTACCTTTCGTCAGCCCAGAGGAAGACCCCGAGATGCTACAGGACATAGCATGGAGTGATGCTACACCCGTACTTCAACCCCCATGCGACACGATAAGCCGGCAAATTCAAAATCATATGGTTGGTCTCACACCAAAATATCACCACAGCCGCCACAAGCATCTTCTCCCTCCCAACAGCTCAGTCCAGGTCCGGCACCACGGCACTACCAACCTGCTATCGGCGTACCCGCGGTCATGGGCACAGCCATCAGCCCCATGAGGTACCCTATGGCCTGGGACGCCTGCATGGGCCCCACCAGCTCGAAGGCGATGGGGGCCATGATGGTGGTGAAGAAGCCATCGCAAAGGCCGAGGAAGAGGCAGATGACAATGACGCCCTCGAACCCTTGGCACTGGGGGATCATCATGCACAGGACGCCCAACAGCACGAAGGACGCAACCTGGGGAGACAAAAGCGGGCCCGTCATTG